>JAQZBX010027259.1:0-28477 GCA_029593785.1 Cabassous unicinctus
TTTTTTTTTTTTTTCATTTAAATGCCATTATCATGGAGTTGGAACTTGTTAGTGAGGTTACTCTAGTGGGACATGCACATCTCTCTTGGGAACTTGGCTCCCCTTTTTCATGGGCACATTATACAAACATATAATTCTGTGTTCTCTTCCATATTTTGTTTGTTTCTCTACAAGTCATGTTGATGTGAATACTTGTCTCTTACTGCTACTAATAACCTTTGTACATTTTCCTTGTTCAATACAAGTAATTTTTCTACCAGTCAATACTACCACCCCCTTCTGTGTAGTGCAAATTTAACTCCTCCATGTTTTGACTTATAATAGAGATACATGCAAAGTACATTACTACGATAGTACAAAAGAAGAATCAGTTATTGTCTGCAGAGAAGGAGGAGAACTTTTAGGCCACGTTCTTTGGTGAAATTGTATTAAGTTGGTTTTAAAAGGAGCAACGGGTCCAAAGACCAAAAAGAACCTAAGAGTTTTGGGAAATGAGGAGAAGTTTGCTGTTAATTTAGAGCATGGAATTTGTGGTAAAAAATATGTGTGGAAGGATAGGTATGGAATATATAAAGGTTCTTATGTCATGAAAAGGGATTTGGATTTTCTGCTCAGTGTTCTCTAATACTTAAAGAGAACAGGAAGGGAATTTAAGTAAGAAATAAGTCAAGTAGGCAATATGTTAGAGAAATAAGAAGGTAGGGTAGAGACTTGCACATTGGAGGAAGACGATTCATGCCCTGTTTAATGGCAGTAGCTGCTCAGCTTACTTTGCTATGCAAAAATGCAAGACCTGTGTTACCGAGTTTTCTTGTTTTTCAAGAGCACAGCGAAATCTAGATTTAATGTGAAATATCACAATTTTTAAATATTGGCAACCAGTTACAATATTTTAAAATAATGTTATCCATATATAACAAGTATGTCAGCTGAAGGTCTCTGCTCCACACGGTACAGTTGAAACAGCACTTTGTAAAGTCTGTAAGTAGTGGCGTAACTTTGGTGTTTTAGGAAGATAATGGAAGCTGCGTTGAACTTGGATTTCAAGTAGGTAGTGGGATAGCAAAACTGGAGACAAGAAGGGTCCATTAGAAATTGAATGACGAGGTAGGTGTGAATTAATGCTTTGTTAATAGGGATAGAGAAGATCCCAGAGATATATTTGATTGGGGCTTTCTTCATCCTTACAGATTGAGAGTAAAATAAATATATGCAAAAGTGTTAATAGTGAAAAATAACTTCCTTTTATCCTAGACCCCTAGATCCCCAAAAAGCAGCAGCATTTTTTTAACCAGTTTTTTTGGTATATCTCTCTGGAACAGAGGATTTTAGCAAGGGGTCCGTGAGCTTGAATTGAAATTCAAAAAAACATTTATTCTTGTGGGGACGTGTTGGTATGGGTATGATAATATTTATTAAATAATACACAGCATAGTGTGGACTTAATAAGGGGTTCAGTTTTTCACCTGACTGGCAGAGGGAGGAACAAAAAAGGTTAAGAACCCCTCCCCTGCTCTAGATAGTATGACAATAAACAAACTTTTTGCAGTGCTGTGTGCCTGTGCCCTCTACTCCTGTACCCCCCTTTTACACAAATGATAGTGTAATGTATATATTTCTGTATCTTTCTTTGCTTAATGACATATCTTGGAATTATTTCTTTATCTGTTCATATATATGTAACTATATTCTCACTAATATTTTCACATTATCACATTATATGGATGTATTGTAATTAATGTAGCCAATCCCCTATGGTGGACATTTAGGATTTTTCCATGTTTCCCTCCAGGCTTTTGCTGCTACAGACCCTTTGATGTATATCCTTATATATATATATGTCTTTGAGCTTATGTGTGTATATTTGGGGAACAAAATTCCTTTAAGTGGAATTGCTAGATCAAATGGTGTGTGCATGTTAAATTTTTACAACTATTACTATGTTGCTGTTAAAATAGGTAATACCATTTACAATCCCTCCAACAAGATATTAGTGTTAGATTTCAGAGAACACATCAACATTTTTATCTTTGTAATGTAATAAGAAATGGTATTTCAACTTTGTAATTTTCAATTTAATTAATTATGATTAAGGTGGAGCATCTTTTCATATTTGAAAAAAATCCACTTGCATTCTTTCCTGTGAAATAGTTTTCTTTCCACCCAGTTTACTATTTTGTCATTGACTTCTTTCCTTTTTTAAAAAAATAATTTGTAGAAGCTTTTTAATTAAGGAGATCGGCAAAGATTCTCAGTGTATCACTTTGCTTTTGAACTGGTTTTATGTTGTTTTAGCATGGTGACATTTAAAAATTTTTAATAGTCAGACAAGTTTTGGGGATATAGTTATTGTGGTTGATACTTAGGTCTTTTGTGCTCTATTTTTAACAACTAAATATTCCTTTAATTATGTTTGCATGTAACCTTTTAGTCTTAGTGATTTATTTTGATTAAAGGTAAAACTGCTTATTAAAAATACAACTTGAGATATCCCTAGCTGAGTATCTGCTAGCTGAATTAAAATTAAAGATTTTTCAAGAATTTGTCATTAGTGCCACATTTTAGAATTGCTAAATAATATTAAGTAATTTTATAATTTTCCATGCTTGTGATTAGGAAATAATTTATATTTCTGCCTCTGTGAACTTGTAAATCATTAAAGACATAGAAAGTATTTAGTAACAGTACTTTGCAAATAATTCATTTAAAAAAGAGGAACAACTGAATTTGGCCAGTTCTGTTATGAATGTTAATCAAGGTAAGGCTAGAGTTTGAGGACCCATGCGTCATTTATTAGATATAGGTGGTGGTATATGCTGTAATATAAATGTCGGCTGACAGTTTTGTGGTAATTCTCTCTAACTTATTTTTTTGTGTGCCAATTTTATTCATCCCTTTTGTTCTTCTGAAAAAAAATTAGATTTGGATTTTCCTTTGGTCCCATAGTGCTAGGAGGAGGTTGGATTATATGCCTGATTTAGATTGTCCCTGACACTTATAGCCACCATTTGACACCTTATATAGCATTGAATTTTAGTGCATTATGAACACTGGTAGGCATAAGTAATGTAACTGTTTCATTCTTTAGTTCTAGAACTTAAGTGTATTTATTTGTATTTTCCTTGGAGACACTTTTAAAGTTTTGCTGAAATCATAACTTTTTCTGAATGAATCCTAAATGAACAATACAGGTTTTTTTAAAAACCAAATGTCTCTATTTTTGTTGCATAGGTATTATCTCTTGAGAATCTTTTAATTTGGGGCAAAAATTCAAAGAAGCAAAGAAAGTTATCATTCATGTATTCTTTCTAGGAGTTTCTTTGAATTGCTGCTGTTCTTTGGAAGAGATGAGTTTTATGAAGAGCCCTTAAAGGATATTCTTGGATCATTCCAGGTAAAACAGTTTACTACTTCACATTTTGTCTACATTTAAAAGACCTTTATTCTCTTCTTAAAAATAATATATTGGTTATTTATAGCTAGTTAAGTTTTTATGGTTGCTTAAGTGACAATGCTTAGGATCCTATTATACTGGCAAGAACAAAAGCTCTAAAAATTAACTTTTAGCCATATTTCTAAGCAATTCATAACCAAGATTCCAAATCCACATTTGCCAGACCATCTCTATAGATTCCTCAGCATACTCTGGCAAATACTCTTTATTGCTATAGACTTTGGTCTAAAACTCCATGTAGAACTAAGCTCTGGTGAAAAAGGATTCTTATCATCTAGATTAGAAACAGGGCAGTCCTGTTGTGAGTGGGATAGTCAAGGTAAGACTAGAGTTTGAGGATCCATGCATCATTTATTAGATATAGGTGGTGGTATATACTATAATATAAATGTTGACTGACAGTTTTGTGGTAATACTCGTAACTTATTTTTTGTGCCAATTTTATTAATTCTAAGAGAGGGCATTGAATATAAAGACATTGTAATTTCAGAGGTGTAAGAATATGGAAAAAATATGCTTTTAGAATCAGTGAAATTAGGTACATTATATTGAACATTCCACTTTATCCATTCTTACATTCAGCAAAAGAAGTAAAAATATCTATTCTTCTGGAGTTTACATTCTAATTCGAGTCTATATTCAAGTATTTAAAATTTCTTAATTTTCCATTCTATTTTTCCTTTGACACCCATGTTCTTGGAAATCCATTCTTGTACTTCTCCGTGCATATATTCTGGGAAAACAATAGTAAACAAAACAGAGAAAAACCCTGCTATCATAGAACTTATATTATACTGTAGGGACAGAAATCAAAACTCTATTAGAGTATTTTAGAAAGTGACAAATGCCACACAGAAAAATAAAGCAGAAAGGGAGATAGGGAGTGCTAGCATGGTGGTGTTGGGGAAGGAGATTTTAGTTTTAAATGGGGTTGGTTAGGGAATGCCTTACAGAGATGTCAGTCAGGCACTGACAGTGGGAACCACTGAAGTATTTGGAGTAGACTAGAAACAGTATTTGACTTCTTTTTTTAAATGTGTGAAAACATAACATTTGCGAAGGGATATTTCTGTTTTTTTCTCTTGGAAGCAGGGTTTCCCATAGTTATCAAAATAATTCCTTAAGGAAGAGCTAATGGATTTTACACCCTTTTCTGCTTTCTGCTCTATCTTCTGACTACTTCTAATCTTGGCCAGGTTCTATATCTTTTTTTTTTTTTAAATCTCTGCTCCATTTCTGCCAATTTGTTGCTGTTGGTTCCTCCTCATTTAAAATTCCTTGAGCCTGGCCTTCCTACCTCCTAGGTGAGATTTCACCTTTTGTTTCCATTTTAGCTTTACCTGGATAATGCTCCTCCATTTTCTGAATTGAGCTACTGTTGTTGGTGCTTCCCAGGTCTGTGCCCTTAGGGACCTAGAAGGGCCAATGTGTAGTCCATCACGCATATCTCCCTAAAATCTTGCATTTGCTCAGCTTTTGCATGCTCCTGTATTTTGACTGACCTTTGATGATCAATAAGAATCCCAGTGGCACGTTTTGAATTATTTTTCAATACTCTGATATTTTTCTAGGGGTGCAAACTCTGTTTGCACAAGTGGTTCATTTCTGTCTTCCATACAGGTTCAGCTTTAACCATTTTAAGATGATACACAAAGTGCTGTTCATACTTTAATGGACATAAAATTTACCTGGGTATCTTATTAAATGCAGATAATGATTCAGTAGTTCTGGGGTAAGGCCTGAGAGTGACTTTCTAACAAGTCCCCAGGTAATGCTGATGGTGCTGGTCCCTGGACTGCACAAGTAGCAAGGGACCAGCATTCTTTGATGAATTTGAGTGAATGTCCTTCTTTTATCTCCCCCATTTTCCATCTGTGAATATGTCAGCTTCTGCAACTCACTAGCTGTTATGTTGGGCAAGTTACATAATTTCAGTGTCAGTTTCCTCATTTGTAAAATGAGGACAATAATTGTATCTGCTGCACAGGGTCATTCTGAGGGTTAAATCAGTAGAGGTATCATTCCCAGTAGAGTAATAATACTCTTCTTAAGGTAGACTGTACAGCCTGGCTAGTGAAGGATGTGGCCTCTGAAATCAGATTGCTTGGATTTCTGTGTTTACAAAAAGACCAAAACCTAGCTCTTAAGCTTATTCTGTTCTTTCATGAGTTTCTGATCTCCTATATAATCTGAGCTGTTCAGGTAGAAATTTTTAAGTCTTCTTAGCCATTGACAGTTATTTTACCTCTGCCTTATTCCTAAAGTAAACTTCATTCATAGAGCCAAATGTTCCATTCACTAGATTCTAAATCTTTCTTTATT
Source organism: Cabassous unicinctus (assembly GCA_029593785.1). Taxonomy (NCBI): domain Eukaryota; kingdom Metazoa; phylum Chordata; class Mammalia; order Cingulata; family Chlamyphoridae; genus Cabassous; species Cabassous unicinctus. The sequence goes on from JAQZBX010027259.1 coordinate 5,777, forward strand.
AGCCTTTGGCTTCTGACAATTTTTCTGTTTCAGCATAAGAAAACGACACATTTCTTATATGATGCATCTGCCCCATTATTATTTTTTTAATCTGTTCGTTTGGTTGAATTCAGACTCTGGGTTCCTAAACCCTTAAATTAAGACTTCTAGGTTCCCCATGAAATGTCAAGAATAATGTAAAATGAGGAAAAACGTCTTTATGAATGCTGGAAACTAGGAAAAGGTTCTTATGCCAAGCACTCAGTGATGAAACTAGATTGAAGGATGGGTCAAACAATACTTGATTGACTAAATTTGATAAAATTGGGAAGTACGTAAGAGAGAGAGACATTCCAGTGATATCTGATAATAAGTCTCTCTCTTCCCAACAGCTTGTAACAATAAGGTCTGGAGGAAATAGATAATTGGTGTTTGTTGGATAGCCAATCTCATTCTTGTTAGTGCTTCCCAGATGTGCTCCAGGTGTGCAGCCGAGCCCACAGAACAGGAATCCTCATGTGACTGTTATATCTACATAAAAATGGGATGTATGGCTCTGCATGACAGCAGTCCTTCCATTTAGAGAATGGGGACATAACCTAAACTAAATGCAATGGTAAGAAAGTCTTCTAAAGCAGTGTAGTTATTTTCCAGCATAGTTTCTTCCTTACTCCCTTATGGGCCATTGATGTAACAAATTAAACTGTAGTAAATATAAACTTTTCCCTTCTCTATTTGTTTGGGCTTGAAAGATTCAACAGGGATGTATGTATTCAGCCTCTAACACAATTGCACTCTGTTCCAAACTATAAGTTGACCAAAGAGATTAACATCAATTATTATCTGTTATATAGAAAGATAGTTAAAAAAAAAAAAGACAAAAAGGATTGGTTATGTTCTTGTTGAGATTGACTTCAAGGTTTCTTCAATGAAACTGTAAGATGTAGAGAAAGGACAACCCCAAACAATGTATGGAGGTGAAATATTGTATTTAGATACATCTACTAAATTAAAAATGCAGTGGAGGCAATTAACATTAGATTAGCTCTAGTAAAAACCAAGTTAGTGAAGGAAACAAGCTACAGAAATTATTTTTTGATTCATAAGAAAAAGATAAGCGACAAGTAATGAGAAAAAAAATCTGATATGTGGAGGATAGATCCAGTAGCTCCTATATGTATCTAATAGCAATTCTAGAAAAAGACAGAACATAGAAGGTAGAGTAGAAATAATAATCTAAGAAATAAAAGGACAGTTTAGTTCTTCTAAACTGAGGAAGGACATAGGTACTGTGTAAGATTAATAAAAAGCCACTTATCTGCAGCCATATCTTGTTACAGTTTTCAATTTGGGGGTTTAAAATTAAGTTCATACAAATGTAGGACCGATATAGAACAAACAGGATTCTCACAAAGTTAAGTGAAGTTTTCCTCCACAGTAACAAATGCCAGGATATAAACAATATTTGTGGAGTTTTTCAAGGGAAAATATGATTTGTTAATATAGCAGCCAAACTCTGTTGTTCATGAGAGAGTGCAAAGTAAATAGTCCAAATACTCACAAAACAAATCTACTACCTGTCTTTTAGTTATTGAGTAAAACAAATACTCAAAAAGTATCCTAGCTGATGTAGAAATGATCAAAGCACTTAAGAATAAGGTTGTTATACAATAAAAGAAATAGGACTGAGTTGTGGAAACAAGTAAATATTAGTAAACAATTTTTAATGTAGTTATTCTGAAAATTCTAGTAATTTCATCAACAATTCTGGAAAAAGAAAGCATACACACAGTAATCTGGAACTAAATTTTCTGATTACTGAAATTTCTTGATTTGCTGGAGGTGAAGGTAAGGAAGAGTCAAGTATGTCCTTAGGCATCTGTGTTGAAGGAACCCCTTATAGAGGTGCTATTCATTATGGTAGTGATTGCAGGGGCAAGCACAGGATATAAAAAGAAGATAAGTTCCATTCTGGACACACTGAGTTTTAAGTATTTTTAGAACATCTAAGTTCAGATACCAGTAGAAGGTTAGATTCATGGGTCTGTATCTGTATTCATAGTTTTTTGTTTTTTTTTTTAAACCAAGAGCAAATATTATTAATAAATGAAGGGAAAATAGATGTTACAAAACAGTTTTCAATAAAACAAAAAAGAGACCTTGGGGTGGTGACTAGAATTCCAATCAGTAATCTAAAAGTCTTACTTGTTAGAGCTCTGCCGGTTTTTTAATGAGCCTGCCCTGCAGGTTTTTTAAAGACAGTCCTTGTCCCCATCCCTTGGGGTCAATATACAGGAATACCTTGGAGGCATTGTGGGTTCAGTTCCAGACCACTGCAATGAAGTGAATATCTCAGTAAAACAAAACACAAATTTTTTTGTTTTCCAGTGCTTGTAAAAGTTATATTTACTCTATACTCTTGTCTATTAAGTGTGCAATAGCATTATGTCTTAAAAAAAAAAAAATGTCCACACCTTAATTAAAATGTGACACAGAGACCCAAACAGCACATGCTGTTGGAAAAATGGCATTGACTTGCTTGATGCAGGGTTGCCACAAACCTTTAATTTGTAAAACAAAAGCAAAAACAAACCAAAAACTCTGCAGTATTTGTGAAGCACAATAAAACGAAGTACAATAAATAAGCAAGGTATGCTTGTGTAAGTCACAAAGACTTTCTGTTCAGACTAGACATAGACCTTCATGAACCTTTCTTTCCCTGGGACTTGACCCTATTTTTTTATCTGTCTTGGCCTTCTTTGGGCTGAATAGGGAAAAGGAGTGGGAAGAGGTGGGAGATAAACTACCTCCCAAGCAGGAAGAAGCCCAAGATTATCTTATTGCAAGAGTATCATAGGAGAAGAATGAAAAATAATCTAAAGTGAAAGAGTCAAAAGAGAGGAGTTTTTTTGTGTGTGATATGCCCACCCTGTTTCACTGGGTCAACTGTTGCTCTCTCCCAAGAAGTTAAGCATGTGTAGTCACATAAACCAGCAAATCTACCACATTTTATTATTTTTAGCTAATAAGTTTAGAACTATTGACTTTCCACTGAAACCTTCTTCACATCTGGACTGTGGCCCCTCCTGAGAGTATTTGGAATAAGTTTCCCGAAACTTAATTTGGCAAAGTTATAGTCTTGGTATTCAAAACAACCTCTGTAATATTGACTATAAGGTTTTTCAAGAATACAAACATACCTGCTTAATAGCAAGGCATTTTGTGAGGAGCAGTTCCAGAATTGTATTACCATATTTTTTTCTCAAATAGAAGTTCTATCTTGTCTCTGCTCAACTCCATATGGTTATTTTTCCCAACATTGTCAAAGCACTACCTCCCGCCTCCATTCTATCTGTGATTTAATAGTTTCTCTCACCAGACTGTTTATATCTGGTAAGCAGAGACTGAGTTTCATCCCTTTCTCTCTAATACTTAGTAGTCTTAGTCCCTTCATACCGATAAAAATTTTTGCCAACATAAATGAAAGATGAGTAAGTCTTCCTACTTGATATCTAGCCATTTCTTTCTTTTTAAAAATCCTTTTCAGAGATGTATCAAAACAACTGAGCATGTTGTCTGAAACTGTTTACCTCACAGTCCTTTGGCTATCACTGTGTACAAAGTATTCTGCTTTGACAATGTGTAGGAAAAAGGGAAATTGAAGTATGCTTAATTGTGAGCAAAGTAAAAGGGAAAAGATTTCACTGTTTTTGAAAAACATACTTGACATTTTATCACGTATTTAGCACTGAGAGTGGAAGGGATTAATGTTAAAATTGAAGTTTCAGATTCTTAAATCCTATTTTGTGAGGGTTGTATTTCATAGATTAATCTTGTTTTTTTTTTAGGAGGTACCGGGGATCGAACCGGGGACCTTGTACATGGGAAGCAGGTGCTCAACTTCCTGAGCTATACCCACTCCCCTCATAGAATAATCTTTTTTGAAATGAGTAAAGTTTTGATATTTTTGCATTTCTATTTATTTGAATTGTTATGCCTGAATAATAATTCTTGTATATCACGACCTCAGAAATATTTTCACTTTATGCTTTTTTAAAATCTTCTGTTTGAGAAAGATGAATACCTTACTTCGATTCAACTGTTGAACTTGTGTAATCATTCTGAAGAGATATAAGAGCCAGAGTTATTTCAAGCATAAAATTTACAATAAATAAACTTGAGACATTTAAGCTCTAAGTGGCCAAGAGCAAGCCTCCAAAATACAGGGCTGTCAGCTTCAATAAGTTGCGTATTTCAGGACACATAGAAATAGCCATCATCTCAGGAGAGGGTAAGCATTATGCATTGGTAATTAAACACATAAAGTGTCCAACTGTAAACAAAGAAGGACCTTTTTATTCTGAGCATCTTGCAATCTAGTGTTGTCAAGATCAGGCATGTAATTGTCTTCAAAATCAGTGTTAGATTAACACTTTGAAACTAGCACATCAGAGTAATTGAGGCATACATTGTTCACTGAAAGCTGATTCTGTGGAGTGTCCCTAATACATAATGACTAGAATTCTCAACATATTAGTGTTTGAAGCAGTTTATGCTTTTCCAGATAAAATATTAACATCATAGGAATTTAAATTGTAAGGGACTGTAGAGAGCATTAAGTCCAATGTCCAATTTTTAAATAAATGATAGAACTGATGACCAGATTAATTCATTCACCCATTCAACAATATTGGAGATTAAATAACTTTCCCAGTTTGTAGAATTAGCCAGGGCTGTGACCTGTTCTCTTTAGTGACTCCCGTGTTCTTTCTGCTAAATCAGATTTTATATCTTTTTTTTTTTTTTTTTAACCTGGAGAACCTGTGCTCATATCTTGCATAAACCTTGTCTCCTTCAGGGCCTGTATCCTTACAGATTAGAATAATGACAATAGTGCTTCTCTGGTGGCAGTATTAGTTCCTTACCTCATTACTTATTTAAAAGTGTTGATGGTAGAGTTATGCTTATATTAGCATGGCAATCACCAACTGATTTTTCAATTTGATTATGCTCCCAGTTGATGGTTTTGGTGTAGTTATGATTGACTTCCCCTTCAAATAAAACTGATTGCTAATTTAAGTAACATTTAGATTTGTTACTTTAAAAAAATGTATAAAAATGCAGTCAATTTCATTAACAGGGAACAATTATTCATATTTATTCTTTTTTTTTTTTAAAAAAAAAAAAAAAAAGCCCCCAAAAGATGTATCTTAAATAGCTCACAAAGTATAAAACTCTAGTTATTTGAAAAAATCAAATGTATGTATAACTCGCAAGGCATGTCATAATTTTGAGACTGGGAGTCACTTTAGAACTTTTTAAATCCACTTCTTTTATTTTAAAGATCAGAACTAAGCTCTGGCAGAGTTGAAGTTTACAGAAGCAGAATGAAGGAACCCAAGTCTTACTCTCAATCCATTATTCTTTATATCCATTATATTATGCCATATATTTCCTAATCTGTTATATGTAATGATGTAAACATGTGTTTGCCTTAATGTATATGGCAAAAGAACAGGTTTAAATAAATGTTTTAATTGTACTACTGTCTTAAGAGCTGCATAGTTACTTGAAAGCTTCTGAAGACTGATATATTGGGGGGATGAGAGGGGGCAGGTTTGAAGAAACTAAATTTGGTTATCTAAGGGACAGCAGGAGATGAAGCCTAGACTAGAGTGGTAGCTGTAGAAATGGCAATAAAGCAGACCAGAACGAGATGTTAAAGAAAATTGACATGACATTAGGATCATTAGCGGAAGAAGATAAGTTTTATATTTGACCCCAAATACAAACATAAGTAAAAAATAGTACTTTAGACTTTTGATCTTATACCCCTATACTTTTATTTTAAAAGTTTGAGCACATAACTCCAATATGTATATATTTATCATTTATGTACATGTACTAATATTATATACATTATGAAAATACATTTTAAAAGGATAAAAGTAAAATGTTTTTAATTTAACAGCATAAAATTTTCTTAGAATAGCAGTTTGATAGTATATGCTCCTTTATTTTTGAAAAATTTTAACACTTGTCATATAGTGATGCAAAGTCTGTATGTAAGTTCATTTTACTCTGATGCTTGGTTTTTGATATGTCATAGATGAAAAAGATACCTTTGGTAGATCCAAATGGAAGAATTTAAGATTATAAATATAATACTCAATTTTAAATGCCTTCCAATTATGCATAGGGTTGATTTGAGTACCAAATTTCTGTTGTTTCTGAGGCCAAGCAGTGTTTCCTTGAATACTAATCATTTTTTAAATGGAATAAAAACTTATTAAAATGCTCCAGTTGAAAAAATTTTTAAACAGGAAGTTTTTAAAGAATATAGATATGAGCATTATAGGCGACGCATTGTGTGTGTTTTTTGGGGGGAAGAGTAATTATATAATGATGTTTTTCCAAACACTCGTTTTAAATGATTTTCTCCAAAATGACTTTCTTTTGAAATGTAGTAACTTTCTTATTTTTACACTGTTCCCTTTACATTAAATGGGCAAATCCAGAATTTTTTTTTTCTTTTTTTCCCAAAACGTCAGGTAAATGCTTCTCAAGAACTTATCACAGAAAAGGTCAGCAAGTTTGGGATAATTGTCTTTTTGTAAGAAAAAAAAAAGTACATAATATCCTTAAATTTTACAAGTGCTTTGCCATACAATATCTAGTAAAAATGTGGTAGTAAAAATATACCCAGGTCATTCTTATCTCAATCAAAAATATAATATTTTACTATATCTTAAAGACTTTTTAAAAATAAAATTAACCACTTTGAAGACCTTTTACATTTTTGCTTCCACTTGCTGCAATGGTTTGCTTATGAAAGAATTTGATATATGGTACTGTATAACTTTATTCCGCAGTCTGCATACTTAACACAGATTTCCACAAAACCCTATTTTAATTAAAGAAGTTATTTATTATTGAAAGAAAATATATCTTCTCTGGTACAGCTTTCCTTTCCTGACTCTGTTTGAAGGAAAACAACCTAGTTTTTCTCAACACCTATTAAGTAAGACCCTATTATATGATAAGTATCAGAAGAATGCACTAATAGAGATTTTCAAAACTGAATGGAGAAGGTATTGCATTTACTATTAATTGAGGTAGCTAGTGGAGGCTTCTCAGGGAAAGTGGGACAGGAAAGATAGATTCAGCTAGGAGAAAGGGAGTGATGTGACAAAAGGCATAGGCAGAAAAATACAAGGTGAGTTTGAAGGACATGATGGAGATCAGGCTAGAAAAAGGATTCATGATGTGTGATAGGTGAATGAGGTTGGAAAAACTATAGGGGCTGATTACAGAGGTCTTTAATATCTATTTGAGGCACTGAAACTTTGATACTATGATAAACTGCTAAAGGTTTCAGATCAAGTGTGTTGAAAGGCCAAAATAGCTTCATAGCCACATATGGTGGCCAACTTTAAAATGGTAGCCAGCTCCGGGAATAGATGTTTTCCTTTCGGAGCAAAACATTAAGACCACTCCATAATGGGTCCTGAAAGAAGAGTGAGGGGAAAGGGGATCTGTTTTCTCCCTATCTTTGGCAGAGACACAAAGTTGGATGGAGAATATCTGAGGGGATACAGTTAGCACACTGCAGTGGTTATCAGTGATAGAAGACAGATGACTTAATAATAGGTTAAGTTAATATACAGGTCCAACCTTAAACATCATTTAAGTAAACATCCTAAAAGAAAACAGTATGTATATACTCTAGGAGAGATAAGTTGTGAATTCTAAAGTAAATTCTCTTTTATCCTGTCTAAAAATAGACCAGAATGAAATCTTTATGTTACCTCTATTTCCCATCCAGAGCTATTTCCCATAGCAGTAGTCTCCAAAATACTGTGCGTGATCCAAGTACACACATGAAAAATACTAGTACTTCCATTTATAATTAGTTTTTATCTTAGAAAAATGAAGTTAATTTTTAATATGAGAACTGACAGGAGTTATGTCTATAACATATAATATAAACATTTATTAGGACTGCACACTAAATGTGAGGGGTGCAATCAGGTTTCCCAAAGTTGCTGGTGGGAGCAATTACCAGGGCTTTTGCCTAAAAATTCTCATTCAGTCGGTCTGATTTGGGTCATGGGAATCTAGTTTTTAACAAAAGGTCCATGTATTCCTTATTTTCATCCAAGTTTAGGAAATAGAAGATAGACCTACTTCACCGTATCTTGACTTAGGAGGCCTAAGTCCAGGCCTAATAGCTGTATGACTGGTGCCTCATCTACCTACCCCTAGATAGCTAGAAAGATGGATTTTCTAAGGGCTCAGCGGCAGACCTAAGCCCACTAGTGAAAAGGAAATGTTTCTTATGTTTCGATTAGACCAAAAACCATCTTACAGTAGTTGAATTTTAGGGGCAGCAATATGTATGTTTAGAATAATTTGGGAGAGTTTGCTTATCTTAAGGTTTGAAATTATGATTGTTTCCTGCATAAAGGGTATTGCCACAGATCTGTACTATGTTCCATGTATATTAAAAAAATCATGGCTGATCAATAACTTTATACCTTATAGTTACCTTATTTTTTTTATGAATGCCATAAAATGCTCACATGTGAATATTTAGAAACTAATTTTATGTTAAGGCCTTGCGTATCCTAAAATAAAATATTTATTTGAAATGTTAAAAACTACTAGAAGAAATAACAGTGAATATTTATTGAGTGCTTACTATGTGCCTGGCACTGTCTCGAGCATTTTCCAATACGGTGTATTATTTAATCCTCACAACAATCCTATGAATTAGAGATGTTCTTAGTTTTCATTTTGCAGAGGAGTTAATTGAAATAGCGCAGAAAGGTTAAGTAATTTGCCCATTGTTTATAAGATTTTTGTTTGCTTGCTTGCTTGCTTGTTTTAATTTTTGAATCCTCTAAATAATTTTTAGAAGAAACTTCATTCCATAAGATCTTGGTTATTTTTGATTTAATTATTCATTATCCTGAAACATGATTTTTTTTTACTGCCTTGTTCTTTTATAAAACAAATAAAATCTCTTTTAGGTTATGTGTATTCTAACAAGAAATGCAAAGTGGCATTTAGAAATCACTAGTCTAGGCTGGAATGTTCAAATAATGGAAGAACAAGACAATTTAATGAAAGGTGAAGTGTTTATTGCCCCACTTTGCATATGTAGCCCATAGATTCATCTAAGTAAAATTTTGGGAAAATAATACTTTTTATCCTGAAGCCTTACTTTATAACTGCTATAAGTTTTTAATATTTGAGGGATATTTTGAGCACAAAAAGAAACTGGCAATTATTTGTATTATTTGTATTTTGATATTTAATTAATATTCACATTTTTAAGATTATCAGTTTTAAAATATAGTTTTTCCTTAAGGTTTTAAGTTCAACTTATGCATTTTGTGTTTATTAATAAATCTCTTCATGCCTGTACTAGGCCGTTAATGTACAGTTATCTTTTAAAATTGTCAAATTCCCTGAAACATTTAAAAAATGAAAATCTAGCAAAGTTTATAATAAATCAAAAAAGCAACATCAGACAGTTAATTATTGTAACTCTAAATCTAATCAGTCAGATTTATAAAATCAAGAAACCAGAGTTCTCCTAAATATTAGACACTGTTTACAAATTTCATATTATAATCACAAGTCTAAGATAGCAGATTCTCTAAAATATTTCAAACATCTTAAAAAAAAATACAGAAAATGCATAGACAAATTATCAGTTACTACCCAAGTTATCAGCATATCTTTTTCTTAAATCTAATGCACAGTGTTTATATCATAGGTTAGATTCATCTTTTCAACCGTTGATTTCTTCATCCCAAAACTACAAATCAACTCACCTAATGAAAGAGAACAGAATTACCATCTCAAGCTTTTTACTACAACTAAGATTATACATTTGGCATCAGGGCAGGGGACCTATGTCTACCTGCCAAGATCAGAGTCTGTATATTGAGCCGAAATTCCCTACTCCCTTCTTATTGTCAGAACTTTATGAGCCCTTATGTAAATCGAACTGAACATTTAAGTTTCTGTTTTTTGCAACCTGGTTCTTTTCCTAGAAATGATGTACCCCTTAAGGTTTTTTCCCCCTTACGTTATACTTTATCCCTGTTATGTTGGGATTTTCTAAGTCCAATTATGTTCATACTGTGTAACCTTTGGCATTAAAGCCTATTTGTATACTATTGGGGTTCTGACACCCTACTTAGGTTACTGTTGTAACCCGATTCTCTTTTATAATTCAGTAGCTGCCTCATTGACCATCAGTCATTTTATTGACAATGATGATCAAATTTAGTTTTTAACCCCTTTAAATTCACAAAGCCAAAATGATTTTTCTCTCCTAGGAATGCCAGAATCACCTCCGCAGATATGGAAATGTAAATCTGGAACTGGTGACTCGAATCATTAGAGATGGTGGTCCATGGGAAGATCCAGTGTTGCAAGCTGTTCTTAAAGCCCAGCCAGCATCTCAGGAGATAGGTACTTCAGGACATTCAAAATCAAAACCAGTATTTGTGAGAAGCAAATACAATTTCATTTTCTAACTAGAGCAGTAATAGTGATTTATTTATTTATATTTTATAATTATAATATGGAATAATGGAGTAATGTACATTCACACGAAGTATGCTTAATTTGTTACATAACTGGGCCCAAGAGTGATTTTTTTTTGCTGTCAGATTAGGGACATTTATTTCTAATTAATGGAAATTGAGTGTGTCAACACATTTATATCCAGATGATACTTATTTACAAGGAGTTTGTTTTTTATCACTTCAGTTCTATTTTCCAAATCTGTTTAAATAGGAATGTGTTTTTTTTTTCTTTTTGATATTGTTTGTTAAAAACAAACTGTTTTTCATAAAAGCACTTGGAATCTCCTTTACCATCTGTGAGGGCTAGAATGCTTCCAATTTGGTCACCACTGCTGCATACCCTACACCTAGCCCAGTACCTGGTACAGAGTAGGCACTCAATATATGTATTTTTTAAATGAATGTATGACCATAAGTACATGAGTGAATGAGTAACTAATTGAATGAATAAATACATTTCAATTTCATTTAATCTAGAGCAGTATTTCCCAAACTTCATGCATAAACCTAGATCTACAGTAACCTCTTCTGGGTCAAAATTTCCTTTTTGGGACAGGAGGCTCTGCTAAATGTTTTTAGTTAGTTCTTTTAAAAAATGTTTCCTATTAATCCTGAGTCCCAGAACAACTTGGGTCACCAAAACTTAAAAGTTAAGCTCAGCAGTAGTGAGTGAGCACAGAAGTGTAGAGAACATTTGAATATATAGAGAGAGCTTATGGGGTGCAATTTTAAGACAGCCAAAAGGAAAAGATAAGACCTCTCAGTCTTGCAGCCACTCATATCTTGGTCTGATGAGAGAGACACTTCCCAGCAAAGAGTGTGGTGAGCAGGTGAGGAATTTTTGTATTTGTCCAAGGGTGAGTTGGGAGTAAAGGTAATGGAGAAGGGTCTATGATTTTGGGCTTAAGAGCAAGTAGGCCCCGGATACAAGTGAGGAGGACTATAAAAGAGATAGGAGAGAAGGTGAAGGAAGAAAGAGGACCAGAAGATGCAGTGCCAAGGGTTGGGACAAGACTAGGAAAAGGCAAACATGGCAGTTAATTGCATGGAGTACCCAAAGGATATAAAGGAGGCTGGCATTCAATGTGTGTCTCCAAAAGGGATAAAAAACTGAAAAGGGAAACACTTGAAGGAGCAGGAAGAATTGAATTACTGAGGAAAAATATAAAGAGCTAAATATAGGGTAGGTAAAGATGACAGACTGAAGGAAATGATCAGGAGACTGGGAAAATGGCCATACAAAGGACTTAGGAGTTAGACAAAGATAAAGCTTTAAAAGGAGTGAGGATAGGGAAGAAGAAAAGCTTGGGCTTTTAGAGGGGACCTTTAAGGCTTCTTTGAGTAAGAGGCAGAACAAACCTGATAGGACAGGTTGGCCTGAGGGCTGATGGCATATTAGGCTGGGAGTCACATTAAAATAAAATATACTCCTTTCATACTTGTATTTGCATACCTCACTTATTTATATGAGTAACTAGTTGGTGATCATTAGGGTAAAACCAGGGTGAAGTTTAATCTTTGTACTAACTATACAAATCAGTATTTGCTTATCATATATTAAAAACAGAATTGCAAGGCAAATGTTTAATCCCAAATAAAACATCACACATAAACATTTTAGAAGTTACTTATTAAGCATATATAAGTAATTAATAACACTGTTGGATTCAAAATCATAAAATACACATTCTAGTCCTGCTCTGCCACTTAATTCTGTGTCCTTGGGCAAGTCATTTTGACCTCTCTGAGACTCAGTTTTGTGATCCATGATATAAGTAATATAATACCTGTCATAAGGTTATTGGGTCTTAGAAAAATTATGTGGATAAAGATGTTTATTTTTAAACAGGGTAAAAAGTATTTTTAGTGATATATGAGCATATATTAATATTTGGCACCATGTAGGCTTAATTTTCTTCTGAAAAATAATAAAATATACTTACTTTGTATTCAACTTTCTCATTAATTCAGATTAATTTTCTCTAGAATTAATTTGAATTTAAGTGGTTTTAATATGGCAAATTAGGATCCAGCCTTTTAATCTTATACTAATGAAAATACTGGGTAGTAAGAAGATAAGAGTATATAAAACGTCATCCTTTTTAACATTTTATTTTTAACTTTGACGTTTTGAAATAAGAAATCAACAAATATTTCTTGAGCACTTTTTTGGTATAATTCTTACTTTTCCTTTTCCAACCATACAACTGAATATTCTTTTCAAAACTAAACTCCTACTAAGGAAAATTTTATTTCATTATTATAACTAGCTAATCTAATCAGATACCATATTTTAATGGTAAAGTTTCAAACAAAGTTTGAGAGGATCTTTTCTTGAGAGTAATAAGTCTGTTTTCTTTTTAATACAGTGAACAGATATTTAAGTTCAGAAAATCCACTGTTCTTTGAACTGCGTGCCAGATACCTAATCGCATGTGAACGCATACCAGAAGCAATGGCTCTTATTAAGTCTTGTATAAATCACCCAGAAATCAGTAAAGACTTGTACTTCCATCAAGCACTCTTCACATGTCTGTTTATGTCACCTGTAGAAGATCAGCTATTCCGGGAGGTATTGTTTGAGACTACTTTTGCCTAAAATCATTTTAACCCTTATGAAAAAAAGTGTAGTCCATTCTTGCGTTAAATTCCTCTTACAATATTAAGGTAGATTTTAAGAATGTGTTCCCTTTTGGCACTATTCTTTAAATTCCTGTTGAATTAGATATAAACTAATATTAACAAATGATGAAACTAACAAACTATAACCCTTAATAAGCATTATTTATGTTGACCCTTTGGTGTGACTGATAAGTCAAATAAAAACTGAGAAAAATTATGATTTTGCCTTTTAAATAAAGTACTAAGGAATTGCGTATTATTTTCTCATATTTTTAAGATGAAAGAATTAATCTTTTCCTAATATGGACATCTGTCCTACTTACCTGCAGGTTGGGGACATTAAATGAGATTAAAAGGAGACATTATAAACTATAGGTGCTATACTGTGAAACTACAAAACAATGAAAATATTTCTATACAATTCATTATTCTTTGTAGACAAACAGAAATCTAATTTCTTCTGAATGTCTGCTCTAAAGGAATTCATTGCAACTAGCTTTTTAAATATTTTTAATAAGAACTTATTTTTCTTTTCTTCTTATAGCATTTATTGAAAACTGATTGTAAGAGTGGAATTGATATCATCTGTAACACTGAAAAAGAAGGCAAGACTCTGTTAGCTTTGCAACTCTGTGAATCCTTTCTTATTCCACAGCTCCAGAATGGGGATATGTACTGTATCTGGTAAGTGTTCCTAATACAGAAATTGATGTGGTAAGATAGGGAATCAGAAGGAGAATTGGTTAGCAGAGTAGTTTGGACTTTATATATTTTTTAAAGTTTCATGAAAATTATAAGTCAATGTATTTTTTAAAAATTGTGCATGGAACAATAGCAGTTTCTAAAAACTAGACACACTAAAAGGAAAATGATCATGTACCAATAATCGACAGTGTAGATATTTAAGGGATGTGAGTTACAAAGAAACAATTATGTTTGAAATTATTATTTTTTAATTTGGAATGTTAATTATTTTAAACATTTTTAAAAATATTTGAAAGTTGTTGGTAGGATATATGAAGTAGCAGGTTTGCTAGCAACCATGTAATTTATAATGTGGTATGATAGTGTTTTAAATATCTACCCTCAAGTGAAAATTATATTAGGTGAAATTATGAGTAATAATTATAAAAGATTCTAACAAGTTCTGCCTCCACTTGGAACACACACACAAAAAACACCTTACCACTTTGACATTCCATTATTTCTTAAGGCAAAACTAGGTTTCATTTGCCAACCATAATCTGAAGTAATAATGGGCTATAATAATTTTCTTAATCAATGCTTTTAAATTTTAAAACTGTACTGAAAATAATAGCCTCATACTTGGAAGGGGGATTTAAATATAAACCCATTCATTATTCTTGTTTTATATATTAAAATCTTTAGACTCAAAGTCAAATAGCTAATTAGTAGAGCTGGGTCTAGAAATAAGTAAACTTGTCTTCTAAGGCAGTACACTTTAAGATAGATAATCTTAAATTTTATTCCACAGCATACCATTGAAATTGGAATTCTAAATGGAGGAGGGGATTCAGTAAGTGGTAACATGGCTTACACTCTTCCATAGTTTTTAAAGGATTAACATTTTTTATATGTAGTGTTTCTGAAAGGGAATATAGTCGTGACTGTTATAGTAGATCTTTTCTTATAGACGCAGAAATATTCTCTGCCCTTTGGCTGTATTACAGGCACTTTAAACAGGGCTTTTTTTTTTTTTTTTAGGAGGTACTGGGATTGAACCCAGGGCCTCATGCATTGGAAAGCAGGCACTTAACCACTTGAACTACATCCACTCCCCAGGGCATCTTTTAATATACTGGTAATTTCTTTTACTGGAATCAATAGAAAATAAAACTACACAAGAAAATGTATTTTATTTTTATTCTCCTTGGATAACCGATTTCTACTTTTTAGAGAGGACTTTAAAAATAGAACAGTGCCTATCTTCCTGATGCTGGCCACAGCCATCTTCTAAGAATAGAAGCTGGGTGTGTGACTCCAGCTGCCTGTCCAGGAAGGGAGCCCTCAGTCAGCTTTTTTTTTTTGCCTTTCCTTTTGAGTATGCTGGTTCTGATGGCATGCTCTCTTATTTCTTCCCTGTCTCCTCTATATCATGAAGGCAAGAATCCTTTTCCTTCCAAAGTTGATTTTCATTGTAACTTGAAGAGCAGTATTCTTTTCTGCTTTTCAAAGGTCTTTGGTCTCTGTTTTATCTTGGTCTTTTCTTATAAGCCAGTTGCCCTTCATCATCCCTTCCTTGTGGACAGAACCTGGTCCACAGTACAGTTTGGCTCTTTATTTCAAACCAATGGGGTAAGCACCTAACTCTGTTTCTCTTTCACTGTCACTAATAATAAAAATAAAAATAATATTAGCAGTTGCTAATATTTCTGAGTTCTTCCTATGTTCTGTGTTTTATACATACATCATTTCATTTAATCCAGAAATCTATGGGGTAGATAATATTATTATGCTCAAGGCCTTCAACTAGTAAATAGTGGAGCCAGGATTCAAACCCAGGCAGCCTGACACACAGCTTCTGCTGTTAAACAGTACTTACTATAAATGGGTCAGGTTTCAGTCTATTCTCAGCAACTAGATAACTTGGTGATTTTACTAGTAATTAATAGGGCCCTTTCTTAACTACTTAGGAAACTTCTCTGTACTCTAGATGGGAGTTGTGTTGTTTTCTAAAGGATCCTGTTTGACTAAAAGAGAACGTAAACTTCATTAAACCTGCTTGTGGTGATTTGAAAATGTATGTACTTCAGAAAAACATGTTCTTAAAGCTAATCCATTCCTATGGGTGTAAACCCATTGTAAGTAAGACTTACTGACGAGGTTGCTTCAGTTAAGGTATGACACACCTCATTCAGGATGGGTCTTAATCCTATTACTGGGGTCCTTTATAAGAGAATGAAATTCAAACATGGAAGAGAAAAAGCCACAAGAGGCAAGAAGCTGAACCCAGAAGTGAAGGGAGAGACCAGCAGATACTGCCGTGTGCCTTGCCATGTGACAGATGAGCCAATGATCACCAGCAGCTGGTCTTCGGGAAGAAAACATTGCCTTGATTTGGACATTTTCCTGGCCTCAAAACTATGTTCAAATATATTCCCATTGTTTAACCCAACCCGTTTCATGGTGTTTGAGTACCGTAGGAAACTAAAATACAGATTTTGGTTCTAGGAGAGTGGTATGTTACTATTGCAAATACCACAAATATGTAAACAGCTTTGGAATCAGGTAATGGATAGAGGCTGGAAGAATTGTGAGACACCTGATAGAAAAGGCCTACATTGTTTTGACAAGACTGTTTTTAGAAATATGGATACTAAAGGTACTTTAGATGACACCTTGGAGAGAAATGATGACTGTGTTATTGGAAACTATAGGAAAGGTGATCCTTGTTTTAAAATGGCAGAGAATTTGGCAAAATTGATTTCTTATATCAGGTGGAAGGCAGCACACAAAAGCGATGCACTTGGATATTTAACTGAAGAGATTTCCAAGCTAAGTGTGGAAAGTGCAGCCTGGTTTCTTCTTGCAGCTTATAGTAAAAAGTGAGAGGAAAGGGATAAGCTGAGGGCACAAGTAAACCAGAAATTGAGGGTCTAGAAAATTCTGAGTTTATGGGAAGTGAGTATCCAGAGAATAGTGCTCCATGTGAGGGTTTAACTGAACATGGAACCAGTCAGGCATGTCACTGCAAGACAGGATTGGAAATGCAGTTATCCAGGAAAGATCTGTAGAAAGTCCTACAGTCTAATGGTTTGGACCCCATGTACTACATACAAACCTGACAAGTATTTTTGTGGGATCTGTATTAATGGAACCACTGTCAGCCTGGATTAAAAGGGACAGAAAAAGTACGGCTTGAAGGAAAAATCACTTCAAGGGCAGAACATGGAAGCAAAGGTCTGCACCAAAGACAGAAGAAATCTTGGGCCAAGAGAGCAGGCCCACCCATGTGTGTAAAAAGGGTAGGTATGCCTCAGCACTTGGAAAGGGTGGGCTTCTTCTACCCATTGTTCAGGAAGTGTTGCCATGCCAGTATTCTCAGAGGGTGGAGCCTTTGCCCTGGAGACTGCAAAGTCTTGCTGCCACCTCTGTTTGTAGAGGGTGGATCTTCTTCACCCCATTGTTTGCAGAGAGCATGGCCGCTGTACTTGGAAAGGTTGGGGCTGCCATTTCATCAGGCCTGGAGGACAATATTATCAATCCATAGATGACTCTTAGCCCTACATTAAGAGATCTAATGTAGTATGTCCTGCAGGGTTTCAGAATTGAGACCCGTGACCCATTTTCCTTCCAGTTTCTACCTATGGGAATGGAATGTTTATCCTATGCCTGTTCCTCCATTGTATATTGGAAGCAGACAACTTGTTCTCTAGATTTTACATGTCCACAAACAGAGGGGAATTGTGCCTCAGGACAGACCACACTCATAACCAATTTGAGGAGACTTTGTACTAAGCATTATTTCTGAAATGACTTAAAGTTTTTGGGATATTGTGATGGAATTGAACGCACTTTGCATGTAGAAAGAACATGTCTTTTTGGGGTTCAGAGGGTGGAGGTTGGTGGTTTGAAGCTGTATGTACCCCAGAAAAACAAGTTCTTAAAGCTAATGCCTTTCTGTGGGTTTAAATCCAGTGTAAGTAGGATCTTTTGATGAGGCTACTTCAGGTAAGGCAAGGGTTCTTAACCTTTTTTGTTCCACGGACCCCTTTGCCAGTCAGGTGAAAACCACAGATCCCATCTCAGAATGTAGCGGCACATAGTTTTATGACACTCAACCAGCGTCAAGTCTAACTACTACTGTAATTTCGAAGTATGGATGAGCATAAGCGATTTTTCGAGATATGCAACAACTGTAATGTGATATGAAATGAATACTATTGTAATTTATTGCATACAATCATAAGTGGAGGAAATGGTAGATTTCAGTTAGAGGTCAGAGAAAATAAAGATAATAAGTTGGTTTTTTTTTTCAATTCAAGCTCACGGACTCCTTGAAATCTTTCCATGGACCCCTTGGAGGTCCATGGACCCTGGTTAAGAACCCCTGAGTTAAGGTATGAACCACTTAATTCAGGATGAGTCTTAGTTCTATTACTGGAGTCCTTTATAAGAGAATGAAATTCAGACATGAGAGAGAGAAAGCCACAGGAAGCAAGCTGCTGAACCTAGAAGAGAAGGGAGAGACCAGCAGACACCGCCATGTGCCTTGCCATATAGGTAGAAAGCATCACTTTGATGATGCCTTGATTTGGACATTTTCTGGGTCTCAAAACTAAGCAAATGAATTCCCATTGTTCAAGCCAACCCATTTCAAGGTATTTGCTTTGGAAATACCTAAATGCTAGGAAACTACAACACTTCCCTTTTGGTCTTCTTTCATTCTTTTTTTTTTTTTGCTTGATAAAACCTGTGTTCAAGTAAAATCTGAGAGTCTTTTTGTAAATTCAATTGAAATAATATCCTAAGATTTCCTCTTTCCCTGTTAGCTGAAATCCTTATTGGTAGCCCTCTCCTGGCAAACTTATTAAGTTGTTGGGATATATGTTTTCTTTACCAAGTTTTCCACTGACTTAACAGAGACAAAGAGAAAATAAAGAATTTTTTGCTGGAGGAAGGGAAGAAGGGAGGGAGGGAGGAAGGAAGGAAGGAAAGGGGGAAGGGAAGGGGGAACCGAAGGGAAAGGAAAGGGAAAGAAAAGAAAGAAAATCATATTGTCCCCAAAGAATGTCTATAAAGCATCTCAAGTTAATTTTTGGAACAAGTTGGATAATAAATAAATAAATTTCTACTATTTTAAATAATCATTTACATAATATTGAATGGAATATCTCTCCCATGATTTCCAACCAGTCATTTTCTTTGTCTGTTGAAGAGATATGTGACATGTCTTCTTCAACACAGTTAATCTGTTTTCCTTCCTCCGTCCATAATCCTTTGTTCATATAAACCCCTTATTTAGAATGTCTGCCACCATCTTATTCCTTGTCTACAATTTCTTTTAAGATCTTCACAAAACTCCTCATTTCCTCAAGGGGCTTCCTCTAATTACATTCAGCATTTAGAAAATCAGTTGTTTCCAGATTATCAACTAACAGATCTTTATTGAATAAATCCCAAGTGCTTGATACTATGAGGATCACAAAGATAAGGAAAGAATGCAGGAAACTAGTGACTTATTAAATAGCCAGTATACACCAGGCATTTCACCCTAGGTGCTTTCATTTATCTTTGTTCTGTTAAGATGTTGGATAAGAATAATCCCACTTTTATTTGCAAGAAAATCATGGATAAAAGAGATAAAAGTCAAACAGCTAGTACAAAATGGAGTTAGAATTTATACTAGTCAGTTTGCAAATAAGTGATTGCATCCCAATTTAGGGAAAAGAGCAGTATCTGTTGAAAGGATACTGGGTTATCAGATGAATCATGGAAGGACAAGTATGTAGTTGGGCTTCAAAGACAACTGCTATCAGGGACACTGAGGCTGCTAGGGTGTTTTTAAAATCTTTTTATTTTCTCTGCCAGTTAGCTCCAATCTCTCCTATGACAGACCAGCAGGAACACCAGTAGTCCCCAAACTTCATAGGTTAAAGTTGAGAATATTTCAAGTAGTGTAACTATCCTGACTGAGATCAGTTTCCCAACCCTGAATCAATATCCTCTTAGAGAGGAGGACAAGAAGGGTCGCACAGGAGATATGACCCTGTGTCTCTGGCTATTTCCAGAGAAGAGTTTCTCACTGTAAGCTGGGTAGTATCTCCAATTATATTGAGACTTAGGTCTGTCTGATTTACAACCCCATGTTCTTGCCAGTACCTCCTCTATACAATGGTTTCATTGAGGAGATTTACAGTGTATGAATAGTTGGGAAAATAGGACCTCTGCTATTATAAACAAGGCAGTATATGAAAGGCATGAAATCAATGATATTTTTTATTAAGTAGATTTAGTTTTGGGTATTCATGTAAGGCTTTCATGAAGATACTCATTTTAGAAATGTACTTCAAAAGATAAACTCATTGTAGAAATAAAGAACTACTTTCCAAGTAGAGTGATCACCATAAACCAAAGTGAGAATAAATGAAGCACATTAACTGAAGTGAGGACACCAATCTAAAAGAGTACCCAGGACTAACTCTAAAACCCATTTTTTGTTGCTATTAATACTATATGACATATTGAAATAAGCACTAAATGAAAGGATCAGGGAAGCTGGAAGCAGGTAAATTTAATAACCACTCTAGAAGGAAATTTATAAACTTAAAGGACCTAAACTAAAGTGGTAGCATTAGGAAAAATTAGTATAACTGTGGGCAAAAAATATAATAGAAATAGAAAGACTGTGGGAGATAAACAGGTTAGAACCAAACAAGTTAGAGGAGTGTTAGAATTATTGATTGAAAAAAACAATCAATTTTGTAGGAATATGATTAGTTTTAAATGGGTTAATGTGACAGAATGCAGTCAAAATACTCAGCCATTGAATTTTGAAAAGAAGTTGGGGCTAGAGATTTGGGGGGAGGTGTGAAACCTGATGAGTCTATCTAGGCAAAAGAAAATGGGTGGTGAACTGAAATTTAAGGAACACTCACACAACTAGTACAAAATGGAGGTGGGATTTGGGTTTTACCTCAGATGTTGTTTGCAGGCATTTTCTGTCTTGTGTTTTCTGTATTGTCTTCCTAAGTAGATTGTGTGTGCCTTCATGTTGGTAATCAAGCTGTTCTTAACTTTAATACCTTTAAGTGCTGGGTTCAAAGTGCATACTTTGTAAATCACCCTTACAAATTTTTTTAATCAATTAATTTAATAAATTTAGACTATAATGCCTTACTTAACTTTTTTGACATGTTTTAAAGAATTCTAATTTGCTGAATGTGATGTCCAGATAGATCAATGATATCTTATGATTTGCCTTTGCCTCAAAACCCACTGCTCCTAGATTTGTTCATCTAATTTAACCTTGACCATACTTTAGAAAAGAATCTACTTATGAAATACTTTAAATGTCCATAGTTTGTGTATTTACAAGTACTACCTCTAAGTGGAAAAGCAGATTATCTTAAACATAAAATATCAGATTCTAGGGATTTTTGTAGAAAAACACTCATCTATAGTAAGTACTTCTGGTATCTTAATAAGATTGAAAATGAAAAATATGAACTATTTCTTCTTTTTCCTAATTTCTAAATTTACAAGTGGGAATTTAATTAAAGGCCAGAGTTTTGTTGTAGTTGTTTTGCTTTTAATTAATACCAATATTGGTACAGTGTGTTTAGAATTTCCATTTTGCTCAAATACTAGAGATCTCTAGTATCTAGCGTGCTATTGGAATTCATTTGTTACCATTGCAGAATTGCAATTTCTGATCTCTTTTTTCCCCCTAGCTTCTATTAGTCTTGTGTGTAGCAGAAGTAGCTTGGGGATTTACATAATTCCCACTTACATCCATTTTATGTAAGTCTCAGTTAGGGCACTATAGGACCAGGGAAAGGGGACTAATGTTTGTATTTGAATAAAATGTATTTTTGATATTTGTCTTTTTTTCTCATTTACAGGGAGTTGATTTTCATGTGGAGTAAACTACAGCTTAAGTCTAACCCTTCAAAACAAGTCTTTGTAGATCAATGCTACCAGCTTTTAAGAACAGCTACTAATGTGAGAGTCATATTTCCTTTCATGAAAATCATTAAAGATGAGGTAAATAGGATATATTTATCCTTTGCATTTTAAATTAAATTTAAATGACAGTTCACTGAAACTTCAATCTCTAACATTAAAATTTATTTGATAAATTGAAGGGAAGGAGGATTTTAAAGCCATATTCTCCATATATTATATCCTCCCTTACCCCCACCAATCCAAACTCTCAACCATGGTCCAAAGGATATACATAAGTAAAAGTAACTGAAAAAAGAGAAAAAACAATTTATTGTTACTTAAAATTTAATATGGGGACAGTTGTTTCCATAAGAAGCTACTATCTCTTAGTTTATTTGTCAAATTTAACATTATCCAAATTTCTGTTTGTAAAATCTTTACTAATTTGCCAGTGAACTTTGTATATCTATAGGTAATACCTGCTCACAATCTTAGAGAAACTTACTTTACAGTATTAGTATTAAGTCTGGTGTTTATGCAAAAAGCAACAATGAATTCTGAGGCATGATGTTAAAAAATTAGAAAGTCTTAGTTTTTGAAACTTAAGCACAAATTTTTTAAGTCTTTATTTGAAGTATTTGTAAAAATCCAGCTAGCTATTTTTAAAAAGTTTTGAATCAAGTTTTTCTTGGGCTACTTGCGAGTTTATTATTTCTACATATGAATCTTACATAGATGTAAAAGTAGATACTACAGAACCTTTAACTTTTTTCCCCAAAATATTAACAGAACCTTGAATACAAAGACAGGTGAGATAAAGCCACCTTACACTTTGGGTAGGTCCACTTAACTAATCTTTATGTGAGTT
>JAQZBX010027260.1:0-28471 GCA_029593785.1 Cabassous unicinctus
AAAAAAAATAAATAAAAAATAAAAACACAGAGGAAGAGAGACAGCTTATTAGACAGCAGAGGCCCTGGGAAGAGAGATGAGCCTGATAGTCTACAGCTGACCTTGTGAAGAGACCTGAGCAGCTGAGACTGGAAAGAAATGAGCCCCAGGGAGAGAGACAAGCCTTTTACCAGCCTACAGTTGAGATTGGAAGAAGCTGGGGCCACGGAGCCTTAAGAGGAAGGAGGAAGGCTGAACCCTGCTGGTATCGCCCGCCATCTTGCTCCACACATGACCAATGACTTTGGGTGAAAAAGTACCTCTTATAGTACCTTGAGTTGGACTCTTTAGGGCCTTGTGACTGTAAGCTTCTATTCCAAATAAATACCCTTTATAAAAGTCAACAGAGTTCTGGTACTTTGCATTGGCACCCCTTTGGCTGGCTAATACAGTATACCTATCACCTTTTGATATATGTTCTATCTTAATCGATTCGGTTGGGACTTTGAAATAGATATTGCAATATTCTAAATATATTTCATATGCAATTGCCCTTAAAAGGTAATTTAATAATGTTCCAGATCAAGGACCCAAAAATCTTTTCAATTAAGGGCCAAATAGTAAATATGTTAAACTTACAGGCCATATGGTCTCTGTCACAACAACTGAACTCTGCAGTTGTAGCATGAAAACAGCATAGACAATATGTAAACAATGAGTTTGACTATATTCCAAGTAAGACTTTATTTACAAAAACAGGGAGTAGGCTGGACCGTACTTTGCTTAACCCCTGATTTAGATGAATGTTCTTTGGCACTGTGATTTATTAACAGGGTTCTCTTATTAGTATTATTCTCTGAACTCTTTTGGGCTATTTTCCTCTGTATAATTCTAACAAGTAATTTGATTTTTATGAACTTTCCCCATATTACAGAGATTCTAATCTACCAATAGTGAAAAGCTTATTTGCAAGAAACAATTCTTCTTTCACTAATGACTTCAGTTGTCAAACATGGAAATGGAAATACATTCCCATTTTCTTTATCCACCATTTCTATGTAGCTGGAAACTTGAATATTGACATTTAACATATAAATGAATCCAAGACAACATAATATTCTCATCCCAAACCAAAATGGTCTGAAATGTGGTTCTGAAGGAGTCACATATGAATATCCAGAGGAAATACCTGCAAATCAGTTACAAAAGAACATTCTAAGATATACGTTTGGCTGAGAATGCATGAAGCTATATGTTAGAAGATGTTTTGCAAATACTGAGCTTTCAAGATTCTAAGAAGACTCCTGTATTTCAGAGGTGCAGGCCAGGGAAATTGTGCCCATTCCAAAATACAGGTGTGACAACAGGAAAATTGAGCGTTAATTGATTACTTGCTGCTTGGCAGTATGAGAAAGTCTGTAGCGGGGTCCACAAGAATATCAATTCCCAGCTATAAAGTAATAGAATGATAGATTACTCAGGAAGGTTCTGCTACCAAGACATGTTAGTAAGAGCTGCAAGAATACCTTTGTGCTGAGAGGAAAAGGGAGACGTGCTGCAAGGGATTTATCACTATATTATTATCTTGTGGCATATTTCTTCTAAGAGACTTGATGTGCTGCCCCAAGCTTCCTCAGTGAGGAAGGAAAAGGGAAGATTACTCAGTTTACCAAATGCAGAAAATGATGGCCCAGAGTGGCTTAGTGACACACTGGTGAGCTTGTTTATTTCAGCTCTGGAGCCCCTCCTGGGACAAAATCTGGACAGCTTCCCAAGCTGCCTGCCTTCAACTGCCTTATGGCAACAAGCATTTATCTGGCTTCAGCTGTGCCTGGTGAGGATGATGAGGAGGATGATTGCAGCAAATGTTTGTTGCAAGCTTATCAGGTGACAGGCTCTACATGTACTATTTCATTCATTCCTCACAACACCATGGGGTGATTAAAGTGATCCCCATTTTACAGATGAAGAAACTGAGGCTATGAGCATTTAAGGACTTGACCATATTGAGCCCTTCTCTGATTCCAAACTTCTCTTTAAATACCTTCTGTAGTTTCCTCGGCTAATACAACTGTTCTAGTCTACCTGGCAGTTATATTTTGTGCCAAACAATAGTGATATCATTCTGGTTTACAAACCAGCTTCTTGTGAACCTAGGCAGCCCAAATTAGACTCTCAAAACTGCATAGATGACCAAATTGAATTACCAAAAAATGACTGTGGTTTCTTATGGCTCAAATGAATGAATTGGTTCTTGGAGGCAACAACTGTCTACCTCTTGCCCCTTCTTCCCTTGAGTACAGAGCATAACAGCTGTTGGACGTCCTGGTCGGCTAAAAGTTGTATGAACTGGGAAAGTGAAAGAGGCTGTTGTAGGCAAAATTCTAAGATGGCGTCTGAGTTTTCTTCCCTCTGGTGTACATGCCCTGAATAATCACCTTCCCTTGAGGATGGACAGGACCTGTGAATTCCATGGGCTATCACTCCCATGATAAGCTTATGTTATATGGCAAAGGTGAAGGGGTTATGCAGGTGTATTTAAAGTCCCAATTCAGTTGATTTTTTAGCTAATCAAAAGAAAAGATTGTCCTGGGTGAACCAAACAATCAGGAGAAAGCCCCTCAAAGAGGGATGGCTGCCCTTCCTGAAGAAGCTGATTTCCCTGTTGACTTTGAGGAAGTATGCTGCCATGTTGGGAGGGGTTTTGTGAGAGGGCCACAGGGGAAGGAACTGTGGGCACTGACAGTGACCCCTAGCTGACACCTATTAAGAAACAGGGACCTCAGTCCTATAACCACAAAGAACTGAATTCTGCTAACAACCACATGAGCATGGAAGAGGACCCCAAGCTCCAGGAAATAATGCAGTTTGGCCAACACCTCAATTGCAGTATTGTGAGACTCTGAGCAGGGGGCCTGCTAAACTGTGCTAGGCTCCTGACCCACAGAAACTGTGAGAGCATAAATAGTTGCTTTAAGGACTAAGTTTGTGGTCATTTGTTATGCAGCAATAGCTGACTGATACAAAAGCCTTCCTGGGAGAGAGATTTTCTCACTTCTTCTCTCTTGTCCCTATTTGAATCCATTGTCTAAATAGTAGCCAGAGTGATCTTTCAAAATTGTACACGAGATCATGTTTCTTCCTGCACAAAACTTCGAATGGCTTCCATCTGAGCAGAGAGTCAAATCTAAATTCTTACCTCAACTTACACTGCTCTGGATGGCATGGCCTTTGCTCTGCCGGCACTCACTGTGCCACTCTTCTCCCTAGTCCTCTGCTTCAACCACTCGGACCTTCCTTTACTTCCTAGAAGACACCACCAAACACTTTCCAAATCCAAAGCCTTCGCTCCTTACTCCACTCTCCACCACTTCATACTTATCGGTCAGGTCACTTTTCCATAGAAGTCTCTTCTAATCCGGCATTTAAATTATAAACCTTGGCTATTCTGCCTCATAGATTTTAATCATATATTTGCGTGTGTGTTTTTAATCATCATCTCCACCCCATCCCCGTTAGATTGTAAGCTTCATGAGGACAAGGCACATGCCCATTTTATTTTGCACCAAATACCCAGAGCCCTGAACAGTGGTGGTGTGTGACTCATCAGGGCTATACACTGATAACTTTTGTTTCTTCTCCCACCAGGACAAGGTAGGACTGCTCTTCCTGAGCCCTGGAAGCCAGGTGTGCACACATGGCTTTCTTGGGCTCAATAAATATGAGAGGGAGTGACAAGTACTACTTTTGAGTAGAAGCTTTTATGAACCAGTATATACGTTTCCATGTTTCTCTCTCCCCACCATGGCAACACATGATTTTCTGGAACTGTACTGTACAGTAGCCACTGGCCAAATGTGGCTATTGGAATCTAATTAAATAAAAGTAAAAATTCAGTTCCTCAGTGGGAAGCCACACTTCAAGTGCTCAATTGTCACCTGTGATTAGTGGGTGCCATTTTCGACTGCAGATTCAGAACATTTAAGATGATGAAAAAGGTAAATTTGTGTTTAACTAAGTTGAGTTGTTATTCTGACAAGCTGCGTTTTAAGAATTATTGTGTTTTGTAGGGTGTCTGTTTAAAGACAGTTTCAAAGATCATTTTGGTAACTTAAGTTATGCAGGTATGTATGGTATGCAGGCTCTGCTTTGTCAAGGAAAGAGAGAGTAGTTTTGCTCTAAAGTAAAGTGGCTGCCTCAGACAAAACCTGAATGCATATGAAAAGTTGTAAAAGGTTTATTAAAAAGAATTTTTATTTGTCATGGTTAAGGTTGCTAAGATTTTATAGGCTTATGAGATTTTTAAGAATTTTCTTATTAGACAGTATCTTTATGCTAAACTAGAATTTGGATCTCTTTTATTAAAATAAAGTTTTCTTGAATTATTGGTCACCTCTTAGTAAGAGGTTTTTCATAACCATCTGAGTAATCTGCCCAGAAAGCAAAGATTCTATGTCTTCACAGAATATCTTTATTAATATTTATATTGACCATATCATCCTTTATGGTCTTAGAAAACAAGTCATTTCACTTTTAAAAGAACAAAGTTTTGTTTGTTTACAATCATGTTAACTTCCATTTACTTTTTTTTTTTTTCCCTATCTGGTTGCGTCATGGTCTTTTTGGTGTATCGCTTCACCTCATGGGGGGGCCTGTACTTCTCTGCAACGCGTAGTCTGAGACACCTGTTTTCTTTTTTTACCAGGAGGTCCCAGGGATTGAACCTAGGTCCTCCATATGGTAAGTGGGAGCTCAATTGCTTGAGCCACAGCCGCTTCCCTGAATGAATGGATACACAAAATGCGGTATAGACATACGAAGGAATATTACTCAGCTGTAAGAAGGAAAGAAGTATTGAAACATGTGACAACATGAATGAATCTCGAAGATCTTATGTTGAGTGAAGTAAGCCAGTCACTAAAGGTATTGCATGATCTCACTAAGGATATTGAGCAGACTCACAGAGGTATAGAGTCTGGAATTTAGGTTACCAGGAGATGGAAAGGCAGTAGAGAGTGATGAGCCGATGCTCAATCTGGGCAGAATCTATGACAAGGTGGATGGGGGAGGTTTGGCAGTGGTCGGGGCTGATAGTGGTGCAGTGATGTGAATGGGGTCAATGATGCCGGAGTGTGAGTGTGAGTGGGGTTAGGGGGTGGCTTGGGCTACCCATAGAGCAGGGAGGGAGGGCTGGAGGAAGGAGCAGGTGAACTCTGAGGAGGTAGAGAACTATGTTTGAGAATACAACTGTGGGAGTGTTCTTTTGGCAACTATGGCAGGGGAGGGTCAATGGTGCAGGGTGTCAGTAGTGTGAGGATGTGTGGGAAGGGGTGCACCCGAGGCATGCCTCTATGGAATATGAATGTGTTCATGTGGTCATGGGGTGTTATCTCAGTGGGTGCAGACCCACACAATACCCAACAAAATATTAATTTCCCATCCTGGGGAGTCCTGCTACATTCTCTAATAGAGTGGCAAGAATCTCTATTAATGGCAGTGCCTAATAAAAGAAAACAGACCAATACGCCAAGCCCTCAATGTTAATGCTTGTATTTATGAGCCTTATGCTTGGAAAATTGAAATTTAGCCTAATAACATCTATTGCCTAAGAGTTACCTCCTGAAAACCTCCTTGTTATTCAAATGTGGCCTCTCTTTAAGCCAAATTCAGCAAATAAATTCAACTCTCTCCCCCCCCACCCCCCGCCCCTGGCATGGCACATGACTCCCAGGGATGAGCCTTCCTAGCACTGAGGGATTATTACCAAGTGCCAGTCAGTGATACATTTGGAAAAAGACTTTGACCAAAAGAGGGAAAATTAAATACCAAAGAGTTTTTACGGCTAACAAATTTCAAAGTGAGTTGGGAGATCATTCTAGACGTTATGCTTATACAAGTCTCAGGTGGATCTTACTAATGCCCCAGTAAACAAAGCATCAAACAGGGATGCTCCCATGAGCTTTGGAGATATCTGGACCCTATAGGCAAGGCACACAACCCCATGAAATCATGAACAAGGCCCCATCAGTGGGCCTTACCTTAGAATATATGACAACCTATTTCCCCATTGTAACAGAGTTAGACTCATTTATAATTCCCTACACATGATTCTTCTACCCCTTTTATTTGAACCTATAATTAGCACTATACCCATTAAATATACATTACAGAGACTTAAATCTTCAGTCTGTTCATATGCCAGTTGAGCCCTGAATCTCAACAGAGTTGCGGCCAACACAGACGATTCTCTAATTCTTCAGACTCACCCAGGCCAACTAACATAATGTTAATGATGGACAATCCCCATCTCATAAAGCAAAGAGTATCTACAACTACAAGCAGAACAGTTTCTTCCATCTGTCACGTAGGATCTAAGCCCCCTTTCAATCTGAAGCAGAGTAGGCATCACCATCCCCAAATCTTCAAGTTTGGGAAGCGGGTGTGGCTCAATCGATAGAGCCCCCGTTTACCATGTGGGAGGCCCCGGGTTCGTTTCCCGGGGCCTCCTTGTGAGGGCAGGCCGGCCTGTGCGGTGGGCTGATGCAGCAGGACCTCACAGCAAGGGGGAGATAAGCAGACACGGAAGAAACACACAGCGAATGGACACAGTAAAACACAAACAGCAAGGGGGGGGTAAATAAATAAATAAATAAATCTTTAAAAAAAAAAATACAAATCTTCAAGTTCGAGGAATGAACAAACATAAGGGGAGAATGCAACCATGGACCAAAATAGACTTAATATTATCGCAGCAACAGGAGAACTTGTAACACTGATATAAAGATAGTGGTTCCCAGAGGTTCTGGGAGGAGGGCAAGGGAAGAATAGGTTGAATACAGGGTATTTTTAGGGTATTGGAATTGTTCTGCATATATTGCAATGATGGAAACAAGCCATTATATATTTTTTCAAAACCTATAAAATTGTACGGTACAAAGTATAAGCCATAATGTAAACTATAGACCTTGGTTAGTAGCAATGCTTCAATATTTGTTTATCAATTGTAACAAATGTACCACATTCATGTAAGCTGTTATTAATAGGGGAAAATGTGAGAGGGGTAGGGGGTAGGGTATATGGAAATCCCCTATATTTTTGATGTAATTTTTATGTAATCTAAAACTTCTTTAAAAATAGTAGAAAAAAGGAAAAAACAGTATAATGTTATTGGTCATAATCTCAGTTATTCTTAAAAATGTTACATGTCACAGAAATAACCAAATTTCCTTCTCAATTACATAATTTTTGCAATGAACTTTTATCCGAACTTCCACTTTAATAAAAGAGTACTAAGTTAACTACTGTCATTTGAAGTCATTTGTCATCTACAGACACTTTTTATTCTGATGCTTCCAGGAAGACACTTGCAATCAGCTACAGGCCAGGGTGCTTCCTCTTCAACAGAAAGGACCAGTCTCAACGACCCATAGAAAGAACTAGGCTAGGTACTTGGGGGCATTGGCTTCCAATGGCATTGTTTAAATAATTGGTAACATGCTACTGGACTAAAATCAAGATTCCAGAATTCTAGCAAAGTTCATGGGTCATGAGATTGCTAACACAAGATTGAGCAGAATGAGATGAACCGCCTAGGTTAGATGAACTGATAAAGAATGATTATAGTTTTGTTTAAATTATTGCTGATGTTTTCATGCTCTATTTTCTAGATATAAGAAATCTTACTCTTTTCCTTTAAACTATAAATCATCAAACATTCATATTTTTCTCCCTGCCTGGATCCTCCAGAATTTAGAAACCTTTACTGAATATTCTTATTTTTATGGCAAAATAATTATTTACGTAAGCTCAATCAATCTGTCCTCCTTGTTAACAGGACATAATTGGAGACAGTGGTTATCTAACCAAAGCTTTGACTGGAATATCATGCTTAAGAATGATGCTCATTTGATCAGATGTGACCAGACACTTATAAGAAACTAAGGTTAACTTTATGAAGCCAATGTTTACAAATCCCTCTTAGAACAACCAGTCTGGTACCTAGTTCCAGGTTTCCCAGTCTTAGATGTCAGTAAAGAAAATTACTTTCTGGACTGCAGGGGAAATCTTGTGTGGAGTCCATGGGTTGACTTCCTAGCCCAAGAAACTTTTAAAAGTCCAGTTGCAAATTCCTTATAAAAACTATCAGCAAAGCAAACTTAAAAGAGCCTATATGGTAAATTGCCATTCTTACTGCACATATGTAAATCATCAGACCAAATCTAAAGAAACCAACCTTATTTTATAATTAAGAATAATCTTTTTGGCTTACCTTTTTTCAAAGAAGGGTGACTAATTTTTTTTTTTATTTCAATGGAAAACTATAGCACACTTCTGTGAGTTATCAGATTCTCTTCCCATTGATTGTCTGAGCTACTTTGCATCTCCTTTATCAACTGCAGATAACTGCATGGTTTTATTCCCTACCTGTAAATTAGACTGGAACTTGTGATCGTGCATATATTATCTACCCTAAATGCCACCCAGAAAGCAAACTTAGGATCTTTTGTATACTGGGCCTCAAACTGACAAAAGAGGGATAATACCCCCAATCTCTTGATCTACAGTAATACAGGGTTCCACTCTTTCGTATGCATCATTATACCTTCCCTAGGAACGTGATTTAGAGAAAGCACTTATAAATATATCTAAGATTGTAAAACAGAGCTTAGTACCACCCTAAATCCGGTCCTCCAGGCTAAAGTTAAAAGCCTAACATTAGTGTTCTTACAAAATAGACAGGCTTGAGATACCCTGACTGCCCATAAACAATGTTGCATTTATGTTAATAAGTCTGGCACAGTAAAAATAAATAACCTAAATATTTTAAAAGACCAAGTTAAGATAATTCATAATATAAGTTAGGCTCGAACATTTCAGTAAAACAGAGGCCTTTCCTTGTCATAAGGCAAATGCTATAAGTTACTAAAAACCTTGTAGAAAACATGTTCCCTGCCTAGGGAATGCCTTCAATTATTTCTAATAACCAAGGCATTCATTTTACTGGGAAAGTGATTAAAGGTCTAACTAAGAGTCTACAAACAAGTTGGCATTATCATGGTCCCTACCACCTTCAATTCTCTGGAAAGGCAGAGAAAACAAATGGCATATTAAAAAACTGTCTAAGTTTTAACAGAGGAAACTGGGTGACTTTGGCTTAAAGTTCTTCCCCTGGCCTTTATGGCCATTTGAAACACATCTTTTAGGAAAAAACTTCTTCCCTATAAAATTACCACTGGAAGACCTATGTCTTCCTTCATCTTACTATTGACCCCCTACTTCTCCAGCAGGAGATAATTCAATATTGTAAATCTCCAATGACTTATGCAAAAGGTTATCTCCAAAAGGTGAGGGACACATCTCCAGATCCAATTCTCCCTCAGACTCACACTCTTCCAGTGACTGGTATAGTGGAAGCACCATCAATGCAAAACAACCCTTGAACCACCCTGGAAGGGACCTTACCAGGTACTCTTAACTTCTGACACTGCAGTCAAACTAAAAGGGATTAAAACTTGGATTCACATCTCACAACTTAGTCTCCAAACTCCCCCTACCAATGATTGGATCTGTGACTGAACTGGGGACCTAAAACTAAAATTTACTAGGATGAGAAGTAGATGGCATCGTGAAGTGGACAGCTTCCACCCCAAATCATGGAACAAGACCCCATGAAACCCTACGTTCCTGTCATATTCCTTATATTATTTTACAATTATTGTCATGTTTGTATTGTTTATACACCCCATTTGCACACCTTTTCCATACTGCTTAGAAAATTCTACCACCAAAAAATGTTTAAACTCTTCTTGATTGTCTCATTCTTCCCTCTTGCCATGGCATGGAAAAACCAATGCTATCATTCATTTTTTGAATGCCATTTGAAAAGAGGGGAAATCTAACTGTTGGATCTATCATCACAAACCATGATCTGTACATGTTGCTACAGACTCAAGTGTTTTTACCCAAGACTAATCAATCACTCTCAGGTCCCAAATGCCACCTTTAAAAATATCATTTGTCCTCACTCTCTTGCTCCTCTCTATTGAGTCAGGATCACTTCCACAGGAGCCGATTTCCGCTGCCTCACATTTGTACAAACATCAGGAAAGCCTCCATTTATACCCTATAACACAGATGATGGCACAGCCATCAGCTGTGCACCCTTCTCTTCTATACCCCTGGGCAACCTGGCAAGATGTAACAACTCCTAATAGAACGAAAATGGCAAATGGCTCACCCATATTTTCAGAGGCCTCCCCGAGATGACTTCGACATCTCTAAAGGTGGGCTGTACCCCTCCAGGTTTTATTTTTCTTTAGGAGGAAATTAAACCTCTGCTGTTTGGGCCACTTCCTGCCTAGGTCATTGGACAGCGATGGGATAATACATCTATGGATGCCTTCTTGTTCCCTTAGAATTCATACCAAATCCGAAACTTCACACTGGACTTCCCCACTTAATTTATATTCCCAAGCAAAATGCAAATTACTTGGGGGGGGTGGTCACTAATGTCAAATGTCTCTTTTGTTAGACTCTTATTGCCTTAGTTAGGAATTAACACCAATGAAAATATGATTAGAAATTTATCTATGTCAGTAGAAAAAATTGCTAATTCCACTGCAAATGTTATTGCTGTACAACAAAAATCTTTAGATATTTTAGTAAAGTTATTTTAGATAATAGAATTGCACTTGGCTTCTTGCTGGCTGAGCAAGGAGTTTATCTTGTCATCAATACCACTTGCTGTACTTGGATAAACATTTCTGCGGAAGTCGGAACACAGTTATGTGAAATAGTCAAACAAGACACATGGCTCAAACAAGTAAGTCCTTCCTTGAGATCATTTTTTGATTTCTTTAATTTCAGTTAGTTTGGGTGCTGGGGACCTTGGCTCAGAAGCATACTCCAAACATTGGGCATTTTACTACTTATAGTAATCATCACAGTTTCCCTGGTGTGCTGCATCCTCTCAAAAATTTTAAATGGTTGCACCCAGTCATCTCACCAACTGGTGTCCACCTGCCTAGAACAACAGAAGCAAATACAGAACAAAAACAGCCAACCCTTTCACATCTGTAACCTAGAGTTAATCACCTACAAGAGCTGTCTAGAGCTAGCAGATGATATCAGAGTAGCCCTAATACCTTAAATTTTGATCTGGGGAAATTGAGAAATAAAATTCAGTAGGCCCAACTGGAGGCACCTGTGCTAAGCCCCATGCCAGCAAAACCAAAATTTAAATAGGTTTCTAATCCTTGTAAATGCCCAGCTTGGCCAGAAATCAGAATTTAAAGCAGCTAACTAAATATTGCCAATGCCCAGTTCTTAAACCACCAGTTAACTCCTCATTGCTAAGCAATTACCTGCACTAACTATATTAGAAAATGTAACATGCATTAACCAGTGAAAATCTCCCCTCTACGTACTGCCTTTTTCTGTCTATAAAAGCCTGTTGTTTTCTTTGTTCAGTGGAATTCCTCTCTACCTTGTGGTGATTGGAATCTTCCCAATTCATGAATTGATTCAATAAAGCTCTGAGCTCTAACCAGATTTTGCTCAGGTTTTTTATTTTAACAACTTAAAACCCACACCCGACACCAGATCGCTTGAGCAGCTGTAATTTGTAAAAACAGTCTTATACTGCTTTGCCCATTTAACCACTATGATATGCCACCTTCCCATGACCGCATCTGTAAAATGGGGATAAGAAACCACACAGAGCTATTATTAATTTGCTAAGGAGAGCATACGTAAAGAACCTGGATGATGCTCAGTACCCAGGAGACTGTCCTTGTTTTCTCGGAATTGTGGCTACAGCCCACAGTTGGGGACAGAAACTGGAAGTACACCATATATACTCAAGAGTAAAGGGGGCAGCCACCTCCCTGCAGGACTTGCCGAGAGGTGCCTCTGCAGAAAAACGAGCCCCCCACTCCCTGAGTTGTCTTTGCTGCTCTGTTAATAAGAGAAGCGCAGTAAGCAGAGCTCCTGCCTTTACTTCTTTCTCTCCGGGACAATGTGGTGAGAAGTACTCTATTCTCCTTGGATCCAAGAGACAGTGCTCCAGGGAGCTCACTTCTGAAGCTTGTGAGGGACAGAACTACTCCCCCCACCAGCTCCCCAGTTTGAAGACAGGAGACCCTCTCTTTCTTAATGTTTCTGAGATTCAGGACTTGCTACTAGTGGGACAAGGAGGAGAAAAGATAAGACTTTTTTTTTTTTTTAAACTGTAATTAATTATTAATTAATTTACTTTTTTTTTTTTAAAGAAGGTTTAAATTACCTAAATGTTGCATGGTGCATTTGTTATAATTGCTGAACACATATTGAAACATTGCTGCTAACCATGCTCAGTACCCAGGATACTGTCCTTGTCATCTCAGTTCACATTATAGTTTGCACTTTGCCCATCTGGACACTATAGGCAGGGCAGACAATCTCAGGAGTTTGGCACCCTGTCAGTGGGCCTTGCTTTGGAATATACGCTCCTCAACGTAACAGAGTTAGAGTCATCTACACATGGCTCTTCTGCCCCTTTTATTTGAACCTATAATTAGCACTCTACTTGTTAAATATATGTCCCAAGACTCAAATCTTCGATCTGCTCATATACTGATTGAGCCCTGAACCTCAGCAGAGTTGTAATACCTACTTTCCAGTTCATCGGACTTGCCCAGGACAACTAACAAAAGACTGACTTTTAAAAGCAAGCAGGACTGAATCTCAATAAAAATCCCCAATAACCACTGAATAAACAGAAAATCCCTAAAACTTATGGAAATGGGCTGAGATATTAAGGGACCACTATTCAGTCAGGACGGAGTGGGTTTTTTTTTTTTGTGACAAATCCTCTTTGAGGACTATTATTATGAAAAATGTTTTTCTCGATTATTTCTCAACAATACCGTCACACCAGGATAGTGCTTGATGATGTTCCCAGGTGCTAGCCTTGTGGGGTGTGCTGAGAACTGACTCTTGTTATATCCTTCATTCCCATCTTTAAGCTCCTAGCTGATGAAACACAGTTATTAGAAGTATGGTGTATACCATTTGATAGTCTTAGAGTATTTCTAGTGTTATAATTAATTCACGGATGAGAAAGCCATTATCCAATAGCATCCAGAAATGTGGAAGTTATCCGTTGCAGACAAGTGACCCTGGTCCTATTATAGTTTTTTTTTATTAAAATGAAAACGTAGCAAGTTTTATTCCTCTCCCTGATAGCTTCACAGGCAATTGAAATCAGCTAGTTCCTTTGTTGGGTTTCTAATTCCAGGGCTTATAATAATATTTTTTTCGGAGTCAAACATGACATAATGCTCAATCTCCTGGAGCTAGCAAAGATGATAAAGTGTTTAGCCACAGCAGGTGTGCTGCAAAATCCTTTATTAAAAAGGGCTGCCCCACACCCGCTCAGAGTGTGATGGATTGTACAGAAATTAAGAGTGACATGCTATGATTTTACAACATTACATTTTTTCCCCTAATTAAATCAGTGGGAATGGGCCTCCAAACAGAATCTGGCTGGAGCTGGACCAGAATGATTGTATTCCCCAGGACTCCAGCGAGGAAAGATGCTTGCCCCAGTGTTCTCACACCGAGTGCTTAAACTAGGAGCTGACGGCAAAAGGTAACTGACATTATTTAATTAAAAGCCTCTCTCTTCTGTTGTAACCTGACTTCTAATTTCAGCTTGATATGTGGACATTTTCTCTTTTTTCATGTGTAATTAGACTTGGTAATGTAGGTGTCCTGTTTACAGAGTAAATTCTCCTAACAGTAAGGGTAGCTGACTTCCAGACTTCAGAAGGGTTCATAGAGTAATTCACACTGCGACAGTGCGTGCCTTAGCAGCAACTAAGAAAAGCTCGACGAGCAGTTTCTACTAAAAACTCTGTGATTGCTGGGCAAGGTGTCAAACGACTTTATTTTTTCTGCATGTTCATTCTTGCACAGAGAGAAATGAAGGCCTGTGTACCTCCCCTGTAGGAGGTATTTAATGAGCCACAACTACAGTGCAGGAACAGACAAATGCATTCTTCAAAGCCTTTGGAAGAGAACAGATGGATGACCATGCATCCATGCCAAGCGCATCACGTCTAGAACAAAGAGCTATTCAGAAACAGTACTGCACCTAAACAAATAATGAAGTCTGCAGCTAAACATGGCCCTTCTCCACAGATGTTTGTTCATCTCCTAATTGTCAGTCAAGTCTTTTCCACAATGATCCATACTAGGTCACCTGAGTGTCTCCTTCTTCCAGCAGATTTATAGCTTTTTTCCCTCTTCAAACTCTGAAGAGGACACGAATAGGAAAACACAGACTCACGCATATATCCTCTGTCTGTCTGTCTGTCTGTCTGTCTCTCTCTCTCTCTCACACACACACAGTAGATTTTAATTCCTTGCTGTTCTTTAAATACCTCTATATTTATCATCCCAATAAATCATTTATTCTATTTTTTTTCCCTCTACTAAGGAGAATAGCCTCATTAATAAGAGCATGGACCCCAGAGCCAGGCAGCTCTATGGCTTCCTAACTGGGAAATCTTGGACAAATTATGTAACTAAGAATGTAGTTTTAGAATTATGTACCTTCATCTCTTCTTTCTTACTCACTACATTCTGGAATCCCCACTGAATTCCATCTTCTCAGTTTCCCCCTCTTCTGTCTTTCCTTTCCTCACATTTTTCTTACTAATTCATTTCCGACATTGCCCATCCCCAACTCATAGACTATTGGAAATAGGAGTCTAAATCTCTTTTGCCAATGGGGATTGATAATATTCTCTATACTCAAAGAGTTGTTCTGAAGATAAAGTGAAGTTATGCTGGTATGCCTACCATATGGGGTGCACCCACTAAATGTTACCTTTGGGTATTTGTCATTTAAAATAACAAACAGACCTCAAATCACCCAAGCTAATAAAACTGCATTTGTGAATGCTGAAGTTGTTAAAAAATTATAAAAAACAAAAGGGGTCAAACTTTTTTTAGAAAGAAAGAGAGCGGTCTCTGTCTTCATTCTTAGACTCCTATTTCCAAAAGCCTTCAAGTTAGGTGTTGGGCAATGTCAGAAAGGGAGGGTAAGATAAATGGAAGGAAAAGAAAGGTAGAATAGGTGAAAAAGTGAAAAGACTTTGAAATGAAGTGGGAAATTCAGAATATAATAATAAAGATGAGATAGAGGTAC
Organism: Cabassous unicinctus; assembly: GCA_029593785.1. Lineage (NCBI taxonomy): Eukaryota > Metazoa > Chordata > Mammalia > Cingulata > Chlamyphoridae > Cabassous > Cabassous unicinctus. The sequence continues at coordinate 15,173 of JAQZBX010027260.1, forward strand.
ATAATTCTAAAATTTCATTATCTTTCTTCCTCAAACCGGCACCTTCTCTGAATATTTTTAATGAGACCCCAAAGTTCTCACACGTCTGAAATCTTGTCGAAATATTCCTTTGCTTTCCTATCACTATGATCTTAACCATGCCACTCTGGGCCTGAAATATCCTCCTTGCTATCAAAATCCCATCTATCCTTTAGTCTATTCTCTCCCAAACACTGAGACTTCTTAGAGTCCACAGTCCAAGGATGGCAGACTTCATCTTAGATCTCATCTCCACTGACTGGTTATGGCCACTTGCATTGCTATGTTGTAAAGATTTCTGAGACCATGTCTGGGTTCAGCTGGCATGGGAGTAGAGAGTGGAGATGAGAAGGCCATATTGCCATCTCTCTCATGACCTTTACCATCTATGTCGTTACTTTATTTGATTATGAATTCCATCCTGCCTTGAGTTGGTTTCTTGGATAATATCACTTCACCTACCCCACAAGCTTTTTGAGGATTTCAGTGGACAACAGGTTTTTTTCTCTTGCTTCTGTTAACATTTCCACATAAATGCTTTGCATGCTGTAAATAGTTGGTAATTATATGCTGACATCCAGGAGCAGAAATGAGTGAGTAGAGGCTAGCCACATGACAGCTCTTTCTTTTCTCTAAAAATTTTGCTCTCTAAACACCCAGAATGTAAACCTCACCAGCTCTCTTGGTGCCTTTCAAAGGAAGGTGCTCACACATTGCTTCTAAGTGTAAAGGAAAATGTATCTGCCACAGCCTATGGAATTAGTCTTTGGAATATAGAATACTGAATTTTTATAGCTCAGTATCATTTTCCATGTTCTGCTAGCCTTTGGGAATGGCAGGCAAGAAAAATCAGACCTCTTGAAAGAAAATGCATATCCACTTTATCTCCACAGGAACCACATTGAAAAGGGTGTTCAAAGCCGGGGCACACGAGAGCTTGGGCTTGGCAAAAATCATGACGAACTTGGAAAGTAAGTGACTACTCTCAGTGGTGCCATTTAAACCTTCTCGATTCCCCATGGCTTCTCTCACTGGTTCATTAAGAAGCCACAATGAACCAACATGGCAAGGGAGGGCTGTGAGCAAGTCAGAATAATTACAACTTTAGATCTGCTCAGGTCTAGGTGAGAAAGGCAAGCTGTATGTTAGGAAAAACAAAGTGAGAGAGAAAGTTTGTGAGTGTGTACATGTGCCTATGAAGGTGCAGGTGGGGTCAGCTTTGCCACCTCAATTTCTCAGGACTTTTGTGAAGTTAGATTCAGAGAGGTAGTCATTCATCAAATAAGCTGCTGAGAAGTCACTTTGGTAGCTCTGACAAGGCCTAATACCTGGAGGAATATGGATTGTGTGTGTGTCGGCGGGGGGGTGGGGTGGGGTGAGGGGGAGATAGGAAAGTGTCCTGTGCATTGCGTGGTGGTTAGCAGCTCCCCTGACCTCTATACCCACTAGATGCCAGTAGCACCCACTCCCCAGTGATGACAATAAAAAATGTCTCCAGACATTGCCAAATGCATGCTGGGGATAAAATCACACATGGTTGAGAATCACTGGACAAGACCTTTCTTTTTTTTAGTTATTTAGGTTTAAGAGAGACATCAAATCAACCCAGGATCCCTTGCTGATATACTTCCACAAGTTATATGTATATACTTTGTGTTTTATCATTCAGGACTGCCTTAAATTTTATCCACTCACAAGTCCTGAATATCTGTTCCAAGCAGCAATCATGTTAAAAATTGCTGTATTAAATATTTGCAATGAACGTAGGATTTTAATAGTGAACTGTATCAGCCTACATTAATCAGAGCATTTTTACACAGAAAGAAATATATATCCAAGCACAAACAAGTTATAACCATAATCATGGCAAAGCTGGCAGTATAACTAATTAGAAATAAATCTACAAAATAAATGAAACCACAAAAACATATCATAGAATAAATATTTCCTTTACCATGTTCTTTTTGGGATTGTTATAAATTGGGAAAAAAAGAGAGAAATACAGTGAATGTTAGATTTACACTATATTCTACCTGTCAAAATACACTAACAAATAGATTTATGAGCAGGTGTTGCTAACTGCTGTCACCATTAATCTGGATCTACAAACATCTTGACTTTCTGGTGAAAAGGTAAAGAAAAATAAATGAAATCCTCATCAGCAGTAATTGAATGACAAAGCAATGTTAAAGATGCACCATATTACAAGTTTTCAAGAAAAATCTTTATACTTTTTGTTAATAGGCATTCTTCTACTTGTCTAAGAGTTGGCTACTACTAAATAGCTTATTAGAAGGACATGGTATGGAAAGAGGACAAAGATGGGCAAATGCTTCAAGGAAGCTTTCCAATTCACTGGTATATTTTCTCCAGCACAAAGACAAGCATTTAGTCATATTGTTTCTGCCAAGTAAATTGACTATTAATTTAGAAGACCCAAGACTTGACTAAAGGTTATCTTAAGTATAGTTCTAATCACTAGAATAAAGAATTAGAAACTCACAAAGTTACCCTAACATTATACTTAAATTGGATAATTTAAGCAGTAATTCTATCAAATTCAATTATTATATTATTCTTTTCCATTCTAAAAGACAAGGACATTTTCTATCCAAGTTAAATTTATTCTCAAACTCCTGACAGCTCTCTTGTGTTTACAGTTTAAGTGTTTAGCTCTTTTTCATTGTCAGGGAAAGGCTTCCTATGACACTTGATAGAATTGTGGCCTGTATTATTCTTAATATATTTGGCATTTTGCTTGTTAATCAGGCATCTGTAATAGAAGAAAATAATTCCTGCATTGAATTAGCATTCTGTTTACAGTTGTATTGGGAAGGAAAAATCCCTCATTTGCTGAATTATCTTCTGTGCCTCCACTCTAAGAAAAAGCATATGAAAATACTGATGGAATTTGCACCCTGTCCAAAACATAGTCACCTGTTCCCAATCATTGCTAACATACTTGTGAAAATGTAAGGTGTTTTGTTTTGTTGACTGATGTTAATGTCTTCCATGACTCTACACACGCAATCAAATAACTGAACTTATAAACAGAACTCATCTGTCCAGATTCAGCTCAGAGAATACTACCTCTGTAAACCACTAGTGGCAGTGACTCTGTCCTCCCTTTGGGTTGCAGCATTTGAACACAACTCCTGTTAGCATTTAACTCATTTTATTAGGATTATTCATTTTCATGCCTTTCTTCCCTAACACTCCATGAACTTCTTTAGGGCAATGAACACATCTTATCTACTGGTGTATCTTTCAGTGCATGTCCTTTCATAACACTTTTCATATTTATAGTTACTTATCTAGTGTCTATCTTCCCTGTTAGGCTGTTATTAGGTTAGCAGAGACTGATAATAATTTATACTAACATGGTACTTAAAATATGCTAGGTGATAAAATTAATTGTATTCTATTTAATACTCACATATGAGGTAAGTACAACTATGATCTCCATATTATAATGAGAAACCTAATACTAGAGAGGTTAAGTAACTTGCCTAAAGTAACATAGCTATAAATTTAATATCCTCCAGAGTCTCTATCCTGCTATGCTAGTGAAAAATTCAACCTTGGTTATCACTGGGGCTTCTCACCATTCATCAGCCCCGAGACCATACAAAAGACTCAAAGTTCTTAGTTCCTAATATCCACACAGAACTATTATTTTTATTTCTTCCTACATAAATGCGTCACTATACATATTACTCTACAAATTGCTTTTTTAAAAAAATTATAGGGGTTCAACAGACGAATGGAGCTTGCAGAAGAATCAGTGAGCTAGAAGATAAGACAATTGATAAATCATTCAGTTTGAGGAGCAGGAAGAACAAAGAATGAAGAAAGTGAACAAAGCTACAGAAACTTGTGGGACACCATCTAACATACCAATATATGCGTTATGAGAGTCTCAGAGGAAGAGAGAAAGAAAGGGACAGAGAAAATATTCAAAGAAATAACAGTTGAACATTCCACAAATTTAATGAAAGATGTAAATATACATTTCCAGGAAACTCAATGAACTCCATAGAGGATAAACTCAAAGAGATCCACACTGAGACACATTTTAATCAAACTGTCAAATGCCTAAGATAGAGAGGGAATCCTGAGAGCCACAAGAGAGAAGCATTGCATCATATACAAGGGACCTTCAATAAGACTAAAGGTCAATTTTTCATCGGAAACTATGGCGGCAAGATGGCATTACTTGTACTCAAAGTATTGAAAGAAAAAAAAAAGTTGCCAGCCAAGAATTCTATTTCTGACAAAACTGTCTTTCAAAAATGAAGGCGAGATTAAGACATTCCCAGATAAACAAAAGTGGAGGGAGTTCACCACCACTTGAATGGCTCTACAGGAAATGCTTAATGGGAGTTCATGAGATCGAAAGGAAAGAACACTAGACAATAGATCAAAGATGCATAAAGAAAAAAATATCTCTGGTAAAGGTAACTACATGGGTTACCTTTGTAACCAATACCAGTCCTATTGTATTTTTTGTTTCTAACTCCACTTTTTACTTCTTACAGGATCTAACATGCAAATGCATAAAAAGTAATGATAAATCTACATTTTTGGATACACAAAGTATAAAGATGTAACCTGTAATAAGAACAACATAAAGGTTGGGGATCATAGAGGTACAGGAACAAAGGTTGTATATACTATTGAAGTTAAGTTGGTATCAAATCAAAAGAGGTTGTTACTTGAAATTCAAAGTCACAAGTAGGTTGCAAGTGAAAGGATGGGAAAAAAATTCCATGCAAATAACCAAAATGGAGCAGGGGTAACTATTCTAATATCAGAAAGATTAGATGAGCAAAAACTTTTAAAAGAGACAAAAGACATTATGTTGATAGAAGGGTCAATTCATCAAGAATATATAACAGTTACAAACATGTATAGCTCTAACAGCAGAACCCTAAGATATATGAAGCAAAAACTGACAGATCTGAAGGTAGAAATAGATAGCTCTACAATAATAGTAGGAGACTTCACTACACCACTTTGAATAATTGATAGAATGTCTAGACAGAAGATCAATAAGGAAATAGAGAACTTGAGCAATGCTATGAACCAACAGAGGTAATAGACACATATAAAATACTTCATTCAACAACAGCAGTATGCACATTCTTCACATCCGTTCTGTGGGATAGACCATATACTAGGTAATAAAATCATTCTGTAGGATAGACCATAGGTTAGGTAATAAAATAAGTCTCAATAAAAGTGAAAATAATGAAACCATACAATGTATCATCCCTGGGTCACAATGGAATGAGGCTAGAAATCAATAATAGAGGGAAAACAGGAAAATTCACAAATATGTAAAAATTAAACAGTACACTCTTAAAAAACCAATGGGTCAAAAGATAACTCACAAGGAGAATTAGGTAGTGCCTTGAGATGAATGAAAATGACAACACTTCATACCAAAACTTATGGGCTGCAGAAAAGGTAGTTCTCAGAGGGAAATTTATAGCTGTAAATGGTTACATTAGAAAAGAAAAAAGATCTCATATCAGTAGCATAACCTCACAAATGGAGGAATTAGAAAAAGAGGAAGCCAAAGCCAAAGTGAGTAGAAGGAAGGTGATAATACAGATTAGAGATAAATAAAATAGAGAATAGAAAAACAATGGAATCAACAAAACCAAAAGTTAGTTCTTTGAAAAGATCAATGAAATTGACAAACCAATAGCTACAGTGATGTAGAAAGAAAGAATGGGGATAAAAATAATTAAAATCTGAAATGAAATGGAGGACATTGCAACCAAACCCACAGACATAAAACAGACTATAAGACGATAATATGAACAACTGTATACCGCCAAACCAGATAACATAGATGAATGGACAAATTTTAGAGACACAAATTACTTAAACTGACTCAAAAAGAAATAGAAGGTCTCAACAGACCAATAATAAACAAACAAGTAAAGAGATTGAATCAGTAATTAAAACCTTCCAACAGAAAAAAGTCCAGGACCAAATAGCGGATTTTACCAAACATTCCAAGAGTTAAGACCAACCCTGCTCAAACTCTTCCAAAACATTGAAGAGGAGGAAACACTTTGTTTTGAGGCCAGAATCATCCTAATAACAAAGCCAGATAAAGACTTAAAGAAAATTACAGACCAATATCCTTTATGAGTGTGGATACAAAATCCTCAAAAAAACACTAGCACATCACCACTGCCTTCCAGTGTCCATGAGGTTTTTTTTTTGGTATTGGGGGCCAGGGATTGAACCTGGGACCTGGTATATGGGAAGGTGGCATTCAATCACTAAGACATATCGGTTTCCGAGTTGGTTTTTTCCTTTGTTTTGCTTGTTGTTTTTTGTTTTTTCAGTAGGCACTAGGAACTGAACTCAGGACCTCCCATGTGGGAGGCAGGCACTCAACTGCTTGAGCCACATCTGCTCCCTGGCTTCCATGGTTTTTGATGAGAGATCGGCACTTAGCTTTATTAAGTCTCCCTTGTAAGTAATACATCGCTTTTCTTTTGCTTCTCTCAGAATCCTCTCTTTATCTTTGACCTTTGATATTCTGAATAGTAGATATCTTAGGGTAGGCCTATTCAGATTTATTCTGTTTGGGGTATGTTGTCCTTCTTGAATATTGATATTCATTGTCTTTCATAAGGGTTGGAAATTTTTCAGTCAGTATTTCCTCAAATATTCTTTCTGCCACCTTTCCATTTTCTTCTCCTTTTGGGACACCTATAATGTCTATGTATGAGCATTTTGTGTTGTCATTCAATTCCCTGATACCCTATTCAACGTTTTGAATTCTTTTTTCTGTCTGTTCTATCTTTTCAAATTCAAATGTTCTGTCTTCAATATCAGTTATATGTTCTTCCAGCATTTCAGATCTACTATTATATGACTCTATTGTATTGTTTTATTTATTTTATTTTATATATACCCTCCCCTCATTGTTTGCATTCACTGTCTGCTGTGTCTGTTCATTGTGTTTGTCTTCTTTTCAGGAAGCACCGGGAACTGAACCTGGGACCTCCCATGTGGGTGGGAGGTGCCCAATTGCTTGAGCCACCTCTGCTCTCTGCTTGTTGTATGTCTCATTGTGTTTCCTCATTGCATCATCCTGTTGCATCATCTGGCCATGCTAGCTCGCTGTCTTGTTCATCTTCTTTAGGAGGCAGCGGAACTGAACCTGGGACCTCCTATGTGGCAGGCAGGTGCCCAACTGCTTGAGCCACATCTGCTTCCCCTCATTGTATTTTTAATCTCATCCATTGTATCTTTCATTCCTATAAGCTCTATTACTTTTTTTTTTCCTGCAGACTTTCAAATTGTTCTTTATGCTCTCACAGTGTCATCTTAATATCCTTAATCTCTTTAGTCATATTTTCCTTCATCTCCTTAAATTAAGGAGGTTTGTGTGACCATCATTACTTGTCTTAAATTCTGTAATTTGTCTGGATTCTTGGTTTGTTCTTTTGGCTGGGCCATATCATCCTGTTTCTTAGTATGGCTTGTTATCTTTTGTTGATCTCAAGGCATCTGATTTTGTTGGTGATTTTGCTCCATTGATCAATTTTCTCTCTTCCCTAGTGGTTTTATTGCACAGTTATTCTTTGATTTTTAGTTTAAGTTTTTCTAAAACTTTAAGATTGCCCTATTTAAGTAATCAAAACAGGGGCAGGGAGCCAGTCCTAGACCCTAGTCCCTACAGTGCCTGGGAAAGAAATGGAAAATCTGTCTTCCTTCACTTTTCCAGCTGGCCAGCAGGTGGCACTCCTTGGCAAACATTTCCATGGAGATGAAACCTTTCAATTTCCAGTAACTAGCACTTCTGAATCAGTGAGTTATGGTGATTACATTCACTGAAGAAAAATCACACTCAGCTCTTTGCTGCATCCTCCTTCTATATTCCAGGGAGGAATATGTCCTTTCCCCTCTCCATTGGCTGCACAGCTGCAGGTTTTACCAAGGCTGTTTACCTTGGATATGGGGGATGGGCAGCATTCCCAGCTGTGGGGGCACTGACTCATGGTTTTCCCTTGGGCCTCCCTGTCTCTCTGTCCCTGGTCCCTCCTGAACGATGTGTGTGGCATTCTCCTGATCTGCTGTTCCACAAAGTGGCTGCCTCAGACAACTTCTACACCTTCTTCCCTATTTTGCAAGAGAGCTGTGCCATGCCTGAGCTACTCTGACACCATCTTGGCTCTAATTTTCTCTCTCTCTCTCTATATATATATATTCTAATCTTTCCTGATATATTTATGTACTTAAAGAGTAAAACTACCAGCCAAGAATTCTTTATCCAGCAAAACTATCCTTCAGAAATGAAGGTGAGTTTAAAGTCTTCACAGACAAAGAAAAACAGAGAGTATGTTACCAAGAGACCAGATTTACAAGAGCTATTAAAGGGTGTGTTATAGACTGAAAGGTAAAGACAAGGCCAAAAGCCCTGGAGAAGAGTGTAGAGCTGAAGAATATATGAAACAAAGAGAAGCTGAAAGGTTTAAAAGACAGACAATAGTAAGATATGACAATAGAAAGCCAAGGGATAAAATGGGCAAAGTGACACCTTTATAGTAATAACACTGAATGTTAATGGATTGAACTCCCCAATAAAAAGACACAGACGGATAGAAGGAATAAAAAACGTGAGCTATTTATTTGTTGTTTAGAAAAGCCTCACCTTAAATGCAAGGACACAATCAGCTTGAAAGTGAAAGGCTGGAAAAACACATTCCACACAAATAGGAATTTTAAAAGAAGCTGGAGTAGTGATATTAATAATGGATAAAATAGATTTTAAATGCAAAACTGTTATAAGAGATGAAGAAGGGCACTATACATATTTTTTAAAAGGGACAATTCACCAAGAAGTAATAACAATAATAAATATTTATACACCTAACAAAGCTGCCCCAAAATACATGAAACACACACTGCCAAAACTGAAGGGAAATAGATGTCTGTACAATAATAGTTGGAGACTTCACCACACCACTTTCAGCATTAGATAGAACATCTGGACAGAAGATAAATAAGGGAATGGAGAGCTTGACTAATATGATAAATGAATTAGACCTAATAGACATCTATAGAGCATCACACCCCAAAACAGCAGGATATACAGTCTTCTCAAGTGCTCACGGACCTTTCTCCAGGATTCGCCATATGCTGGGATATATGTCAGATCTCAATAAATGTAAGAACATTAAAATCATATCAACACTTTGATCATAATGGAATAAAGTTGGAAATTAATAACAGGCAGAAAAAGGGAAAATTCACAAATATATGGAGATTAAACAACACATTCTGAAATAATCTGTGGGTCAAAGAAGAAATTACAAGAAAAATCAGTAAATACCTCAAGACAAATGAAAATGAAAACACAGCATATCAAAACTTATGGGATACAGCAAAGGCAGTGCTGAGAGGGTGTATTAGTCAGCCAAAGGGGTGCTGATGCAAAATACCAGAAATCTGTTGGTTTCTATTAAGGGTATTTATTTGGGGTAGAAGCTTTAGTTACCAGGCCATAAAGCATAAGTTACTTCCCTCACCAAAGTCCCTTGCCAAGTGTTGGGGCAAGATGGCTGCCGAAGTCTGCCAAGAGTTCAGGCTTAGTGGGTTCCTCTCTTCCTGGGGCTCTGTTTCTCTCCAGGCTCAGCTGCTGTGCTCTCTCCACAAGGCCAGTTATATACTAACAGGCAAATGGCTCTGTCTCTCTCCCGGGGGCTTCTGCCATGTCTAAGGAGCCATCTGTATTCCTCTGTGTTCTTCTCCTGTTTGTTCACTTCCCAGGCCCCAGCTCAAAATTCCCAACTCTGTCCTTTGCCATGTCTTTTCTCTGTGAGTCCCCGACCACCAAGGGGCGGGGGGGACCCAACGCCTTACTGACATGGCCCAATCAAGGTTCTAATCATAATTTAATTAATTAAAAGTGATACCTCTGACAGACCAGTTTACAAACATAATCCGATAACTATTTTTGGAATTCATAAACAATGCCAAACTGCTACAGAGGGAAACTTGCAGCCCTAAGTGCTTATATTAAAAAAGAAGATAGAGTTAAAATCAAAAGACCTAATTGCACACCTTGAGGTCCTAGAAAAAGAATAGCAAATTAATCCCAAAGCAAGTAGAAGGAATGGAAAAATAAAATTTTACATCATGACTAAGAGGGCTTTATACCAGGTATGCAAAGGTGTCCAACACTAGAAAATCAATCACTGTAATATACCACATTAATAAACTGAAGAATAAAAATCCAATGATCTCAATAGATGTAGAAAAGATATTTGACATCCTTTCTTGATAAAAACACTCAAAGATAGAAGAAACATCCTTTCTTGATAAAAACACTCCAAAAGATAGAAGGAAACTTTCTCAATATGATAAAGTACATACATGAAAAACTCACGCTAACATTGTACTCAATGGTGAAAAACTGAGAGCTTTCCCACTGAGATCAGGAACAAGACAAGGACACCCACTCTCTTCACTATTATTCAATGTTGTGCTAGAAGTTATAGCTAGAGCAATTAGGGAAGGAAAAGAAATAAAGGAAACCCAAACAGGAAAGGAAGAAGTAAAACTTGTGCTATTCACTGATGATATGATCCTATACCTAGAAAATCCCCCAAAATTCATAACAAGACTATTAAAACTTATAGACAATTTCAGCAAAGTGGCAGGATACAAGAAAATAAGCAAAAATTAATAGTCTTTCTATACATTACTAAAGAGCAATCTGAGGAGGAAATCAGAAAAAAATTCTATCCACAATAGCAATTAATAGAATCAAATACTTAGGAATAAACTTAACCAGGGACATAATGGACATGTATTCAGAAAACTATATAACATTGCTAAAAGATACCAAAGATGATCTAAGTAAATGGAAGGATATTCCATGTTCATGGGTTGTAAGACTAAAAATCACTAAGATGCCAATTATATCCAGACCGATCTACAGCATTAATGCAATCCTGAAAAAAATTCCAACAACCATTTTGTAGAATTGGAAAAGCCAATTATCAAATTTATTTGAAAGGATAAGTGTCCCCAAATAGCCAAAAATATCTTAATAAAGAAGAACAAAGTTGAAGGACTCTCACTTGCTAACTTTAAGTACTATATCTATCTATGGTGATAAGAACAGAATGGTACCGGCACAAAGATTGACAGATTGACAAATGGAATCGAATTGAGAGTTCAGAAATCACTTCTATGATCAAGTGATATTTGACAAGGCTTTCAAACCTACCCAGCTGGGTTCAAACAGCCTAGTCAACAAATGGTGCTGATATCTTTTAGATATGGATATATCTTTTAGGTATGGATATATAACTCCTAGATGAAAATGTAGGGAGACATCAAGATCTTGCGGTTGATAGTGGTTTCTTGGACTTTACACCCAAAGCAAGGGCAACAAAAGAAAAAATAGGTAAATGGGACTGCCTTAAAATTAAACATTTTTGTATTTCAAGCATTTTGTTAAGAAGTTGAGAAGGCAGCCAACTCAATGGGAAAAAATCTTTGGAAACCCCATATCTGACAAAGGTTTGATTTCCATATTATATAAAGAGAACCCACAACTTAATGACAAAACGACAAATAACCCAATTAAAAAATGGGCTAAAGCTTTGAACCATTTTTCCAAAGTTGAAATACAAATGGCCAAAAGATATATGAAAAGATGCTCAACATCCTTAGCTATTAGGGAAATGCAGATCAAAACCTACAATGAGATATCATCTCACACCATATAGTCATTATAAAAAAATAGAAAACTATAATTTCTGGACAGAATGTGGAGAAACAGGAACCCTCTTTCATTGTTGGTGGAACTGTAAAATGGTGCAGCCTCTGTGAAAGATGATTTGGCCATTCCTCAGGAAATTAAATATAGAACTCTCATATGATCCAGCAATCCTGTTACTAGGAATATATTCAGAAGAACTGAAAGCAAGGATATGAATAGATATTTGCACACCGATGTTCATAGCAGTATTATTCATAATTAAAGATGAAAACAACCTAAGTGTCCATCAACAGATGAATGGATAAACAAGATGTGGTATATACACACAATGGAATACTATTCAGCTATAAGAATAAATCATTTGGGGGAGCACCTGACAACATGGAGGAACCTTGAGGACATTATGTTGCATGAAATAAGCCAGACACAAAATTTTATACAAAAGTATTATATGGTCTCACTGATATGAATTAAATGCAATGGGTAGACTTATGGAGGTGGACTATGAAGTGTATGGCTGGTGGGATAAAGAATGTGGGTTGAGAAGGGTGAGATGATGCTGGATGTATGGAGAAAGTTTAGTAAGGTCAATTGTAAATATGTGGTAATGGATGGACTTGATGGTAACGCATTATAATGAGGGTAACAAATACTATTGATTTATGGATGTGATTGTGGCTGAAATGTGTAGTCTAGGGAGGTTAAAGTTAGTTGGAGGAAAGCTGGAGGATAATATAGGGAATGTATAGTGGTAGATGAGGATTGTGGTTAATAACACAAACACCATTATGTTCTTCTACTATAAGATTTTGAGAATGTGGTGATACATGGCAATAATATAACTAATGTAACTTATAGACTATAGTTAACAACAATATTGTAATGTTTTGTAGCAAAAGCAAAGAGGGCACTATATTAATGTTAAAGGTCAAAGAAAAGAATATGTAGTTTGGTTTTGAGAAATATGAATATGATTAAGCATTTTTTTCATTAGCAAGGAAATCTTGACTATGTCATTTAACTAATCTGTGTATCTTTCTGAACACCGTAGGAACAATTGAGCTTGCTGTTGGAATTAGATAAAAGTGTCTGGTCAGAACTTTTTGGAGTAATGCTTCCAAAAATTGTTAAGCTGCCTTTTGTCTGTTATTTTAATTTTTGAATTTGAAACAAAATTTGAATATAAAAAATATAAGCATATCAATCCAACAGGAAATTAACAGGATTATGCATCATGACCAAGTGGGATTTATCTGAGGAATGCAAGGGTGGTTCAACATAAGAAAAATCAATGTAGTATACACATTAATAAAATTAAGAAAAAAAAAAACCCCAAAAACCCCAAACACCCGAGCATATCATCTCAATGCTGAAAAGGCATATATGCAAAATTCAGCACCCTTTCTTGATGAAATCACTCAGAAAACTGGAAATAGAAGGGAACTTCCTCCACATGATAAAAGCCATATATGAAAAACTTACAGCTAATATGCTCAGTAATAAAAAATAAAGATCAG
>JAQZBX010027261.1:0-28468 GCA_029593785.1 Cabassous unicinctus
ATGGACACCACTGAGGTGCAGAGTATCAGAACCTTCCAGTCTGGTAAGCTGGGGACAGGCCCGAGGAGAAAGGGGGGAGTGGGGCCCCTTAGCAAACACTTTTACTCATTTTTAAATGGTTCATTTTTACCTGCAGCACCAGCATAGTTGGAAAAAATGTTGAAAAATTTACAGCTACATTGTTTTAATTTTAACTGTTATTTGCTCACAAAACCAAAATTTATTGTGCTTTTTACTTTCCTGGCTTTAATCGAGGCAAGCTTGTCAACAAATTTTTTGAAATATACTTCTTAATTTCTCTTGTTTTTAATTGAGAAAATTGCCATGTTAGACAATTTGTCATGACCCAGTGGTGATTTAGATTATTTTAAATTAATTTCAGTTTACTGAAATGTCTTTGTTTCGCTGTGATTGATATGTGCATAAAATATATAGATAGATTGATATTTAGAGGTGATACTTGCTCAAAATGAGAAGGCAATCAATAAACTGTTGTTGTATTTAAGAGTCATATTTATTCATTAAAATTAAATTTCTGGGATGGATGTGGCTCAAATGGTTGGGCGTCCATCTCCCATATGGAGGTAACTGGGTTCCATCCCCTGGACCTCCCAGGAAAATAAAAAAATAAATAAATTTCTCTTGCTAAAAATTCAAAATATGAAAGCACTTATTTTTTAAAGATTTATTTATTTATTCCTCCCTCCTCATTGTTTACACTCACTGTCTGCTGTGTGTTCATTATTGTGTGCTGTCTGTGTCTGCCTGTCTTTAGGAGGCACCACGAAGCAAACTTGGGACAAGAAAAACAAAAAGCAAGTGTGGGACAACAAAAAAAGGAACCGATAAAAATCACCTGGTGTATTCCCTTCTCTTAGGATGAACTGGGAATCAAACCAGGGACCTCATACATGCCAGGTAGGAACTCTTCCACTGAACCACCCTGGCTGCACAGGTTAAGCAGGTTTCTGAAAGCTTATCTGGGTCTTCTTGGCCCTTCTCCCTTAGGCAAGTTAGGCTTCTGACAGTTTGCAGAGCCAGGCTGGTCAGGCTCCTGCCTCCACCCCCTCACTGACGCAGCTCCTGTCTCTCCCAAATGAACTCTAAGGTCCAGCAAACGTGAATACTTTACTAGAAGCATTGGATTTATGTTTAGAAAAAGTTCTGGCATTGGACACATTGGCACTCTTAAAAGTAGAGTTGAAGAATGAGGCTGAAAACAGAAATGGAAGGAATGGCTGATGAACCCCCAAAGAAATTTAGACATCTGGAAGGTGAGTATTTATCCCGTTTTGCACTCCAGCTTTGCAGAATATGGTAAAGATGAGAAAGAGCCTCTGAATTTGTAGACACAGGCATAGGTGAGGTGGGGTGAGATGCCCACTGAAACATAAGCTCCAGAGAAAGGCTCTATAGTAAGTCCACCTTCCCCTGACCCTCCTTTGCTTCCAAAATGCTGGTTACCAGGCTCACTACACCCAGGTAGGATTCTGGAGGATGCTTTCAGGGACCACTGAAGCTGCCCAGCGCAAAGGCCTCAGAACCATGTGTGTCTCATAGTGAACCTCAAGAGGAGCACTGAGAGACACAGGCCTCCCCCAGGTATACAGAGCCCCATTCAGCTGTTCCCTCGCAAACACAGGGATATGGAAGGGTGGCCAGGACCACCAGGTACTTGATGACAGGCTCTGGCTTGAGCGGTAGAGAACAGAACTCTAATTATTAGGAGCACACACAAGCATTAGCAACCTCTTTGTCTCTGCACAACATGCCCTGGAGCTGACCCTTTCTCTCTGTCTCTACTGCTCTCCCCACACACCCAACCCAGTGCAGCAATCAACATCCTCATCTTAAAGAGTCCCTGTCAGGTTGTCCACCTGTTCTTCCTGCTAAACATTCTCCCCACAATGTAGTAACTGCTCTCTTAAATTAAAACCAAACCCTAACCTGCTGACAGCATTTACTGCCCACTCTTCTGGCTACCAGTCCCTCACTGCATTTATGTTTGTCTGGTGTCTGGCTGATCCTCAAACACACCACTCTCACACCCTCTTCATAGCCACCACCTCTTCTGTCTCTTCATCCTGCAGTACTTGTCCCCACGTTGATTCATTGTTCAGATGTCCCCTCTTCAGAGAGGATTCCCTTACTTCTCCCGCCCAAGCTCCCCTTTCCCACACCCATGATGCCTGCCCTTCCTTGTGCATTAATTTATCCTCTCATGACATCCTCTGTTCTGTGTTTAATTTCCCTGTTCAGTATTTCTGCCCACTCTGCCCCGTAAAATATCAGTTCCATGAGGACAGGTGCATTCTTTCTCATCTTAACTATTCTCTGCCCAGACCAAGCTACATTTTGAGGAGAAATCATTTACATTTTTATAATGATTGTTATGTCCTTTGTCTTATTTGAACCCAAGCACCTACTCAAATTGTCACTTCCTGCTTTCATTCCATCTCTAATAATCTCTAGTTAGTGCTAATTGCCTAAAGAGGGAGTGCCATTTTTGTCTAAATCTAATTCTGGGTACGCCAGCTGTGTCTGTGGGGAGAAACCCCTGCTGCTTCCTTAGCTTTCAGGTAAGGTGTATCAGATGATTCAGGATAGGTATGAAGGTGGGAAGTGGAGTCTTCCTGAAATGGTCCATGAGGATTTCTGTATAGTCAGAAAATTCTCAGTTACACAAAAGGCAAAGAAGAAAATCTTCTACATATGAAATTACCAATTTTATTTTTTAACCCCTCTTATTTTAGAATATAAATATTGAATATGTTTCTCTTTAAGAATACAGTTTAATTACAACCTAGAAGATATATTTACTTTTTAACAAATCAGTTTTATTGATACATATTAATAAAGCATAAATCTATCCAAAGTGTACAGTCAATGGTATTCAGTACAGTTACAAAATTGTGCATTCCCCACTCCATTCTTAGAACATCTTCGTTATTCCAGCAAAAATAACAACAATGCTAGAAAATGAAACACAAGCAACTAAACAAAACTCATCACCTCTCAATCTCTCTGTGCTTCCCCTGCCATACATAGCTGCTATTCTGTTTACTTCTTCTAGTTTACTAGTATTGATATTTTGGAAAAACAGTCATATCTGCAATATTACACATATTCATATTTTACATGAGGTTTCACTATATTATACAGTCCCAAGTTACATTTTTTCACTTTTCTTCTAGTAATATAAATGTCCTTAGGTTTTCCCTTTCAACCACTATCATACCCTCATAATATAGCTCTCCTAGTCATAAGCAGCATGATGTGCTCTCAACATTTCCTTTCATTTCTGAGGATTTTCAAACAACCTTTTAACCCAGTCTACACTAATTAAACATTAACTTTCCATTCCGTACCCATATTCTATTTTCTTGTGACCAGTATTCTAGGTACTAATTCCATGGGTTTACATAATATATTTAGTTCATAGTAGCACAATGATACAGTATTTGTCCTTTTCTGTCTGGCTTGTTTCACTCAATATATTGTCCTCCAGCTTCATCCACATTGTCATAAGCTTCACAACTTCATTTCCTCTTACTGCTGCATAATATTTTATTGTATGTATACACCACAGATGGTTTATCCATTCATAAGTTGATGGACACCTGGGTTGTTTCCAAATTTTTGGCAATTGTGAGTAATGCCACTATGAACATCAGTATGCAGGTGTCTATTCATGTCACTGCTCTCAGGTTTTTGGGGTATATAAATAGCAATAGAATTGCCAGGTCACATAGCAAGTCCAAATTCAACTTCATTAGGAACTGCCAAAAAGTCCTCCACAGTGCCTGTACCATTCTACATCCCACCAACAGTGCATAAGTATTCCTACCTCTTCACATCCTCTCAAACATTTACAGTTTTGCAACTTTTTAGTTATGGCCAATCTAATAGTTTTGAAAAGATATCTCACTGTAGTTTGGATTTGCATTTCCCTAATCACTAGTGATGTTGAATATTTTTTCATGTGTTTATTTCTCATTTGTATTTCTTCCTTGGACAACCAAATATTAAAAAAGATCATATTTTCAAGTCTTTGCCTATTTTTTAATTGGATCCTTTGTCTTTTTATTCTTGAATGGTATTATCTCTTTATATATCATTGATATTAAACCCTTATTGGATATGAAATTGCCAAATATTTTTCCCCATTTTGTTGGCTGCCTTTTCACCCTTTGGCAAAGTCCTTTTAAGTGCAAAAGTGTTTAATTTTGAAGAGGTCTTATCTATTTTTTTGGAGGTGTTGCTCATTCTTAGTTGTAAGGTTTAAGAAATTACCACCTACCACAAGATCTTAAAGATTTTCCTAAATTTTCTTTTGCAAGTTTTATTGTTGTTGCTTTTATATTTAGGTCCTTGATCAATTTTGAGTTAATTTTTTTTATAGCTGTGAGATATAGGGGTCCTCTTTCTTTCGGATATGGCTATCCAGTTTTTCCACCACTATTTGTTGAACAGACTTTTCTGGCCCAGCTGGATGGTCTCAACAGCCATGTCAAAAATCACTTAACTGTAGTTGTGAGGTTTATTTCTTGGTTCTCAATTTTGTTCCATAAAAACATGGTGCTGTTTTTATGCAAGTACCATGCTGTTTCCACAACTGTAGCTAAGTGATATGCTCTAAAGTCAGAGAGTGAGAGTCCTCTAGCTTTGTTGATTTTTAAGACATACTTGACTATTAAGGGCACCTCACCCTTCCAAATAAGTTTGATTATTATCCTTTCAATTTCTGCCAAAAAGCCATTCAGATTTTTATTGTGATTCTGCTGAATCTGTAGATCAGTTTGGGTAGAATTTGAATCTGAACGTTATTTAGCCTTCCAATCCATGAACATGGAATATCTTTCCTTTTATTTAAGTCTTCGGTTTCTTTGAGTAAGGTTTTGTAGGTCTCTGTATACAGGTCCTTTATGTCCTTGGCTACATTTATTCATAAATATTTGATTGTTTTAGTCACAATTATAAATGGAAATTCTTTCTGATTTTCTCCTCAGATTGGACATCAATAGTGTACAGAAATCCTATTGATTTTTGCATACTAATCTTGTATTCCACCTGTTTACCCAGCTCGTCTATTTCTAGTAGCTTTGTTGTGGATTTTTCAAGATTTTCTAGATATAGGATCATATCATAAGCAAACAGTGAAGGTTTTACCTCTTCCTTTTCTATTTGAGTGCCTTTTCTTTCTCTAGCCTAATTACTCTAGCTAGAAATTCTGGCACAATGTTAATTTTAATTTAATCAACATTGTACATGATGCTTTGCTTTTCTCTTGCTGCTTTCAGAATCCTGGCTATCTCTGACATTTATTGTTCCGCATAGTAGGTGTCTCATTGTAGGGCTATTCAAATTTATTCTGGTGGGGGTTCATTGTCGTTCTTGGGTATTGATATTTATGTCTTCCATAAATGTTGAGAACTTTTCAGTCATTATTTCTTCAAATATTGTTTTTGCCCCTTTTCTATTCTCTTGTCTTTCTGGGTGACCAATATTGCATATCTTGGTGTTTCTTATTGTCATTCAGTTCCCTCAGACTCTGTTCTATTTTTCCCATTCTGTTTTCTTTCTGTTCTCTTGTCTTTTCCAGTTGATATGTTCTGTCTTTGAAATCACTAATTCTGTCTTCAAGCATTCCGAATCTGCTCTTATATGCCTCTAGTTTATTTTATTTTATTTTAAAGATTTATTTATTTATTTATTTCCCCCCCCCTTGCTGCTTGTGGTTGCTGTGTCCATTTAATGTGTGATTTTTCCGTGTCTGCTTATCTCCCCCTTGCTGTGAGGTCCTGCTGCATCAGCCCACCGTGCCACGTGGGCTGGCCTGCTCTCACAAGGAGGCCCCAGGAAGAGAACCCCGGGCCTTCCACATGGTAAATGGGGGCTCCATCAATTGAGCCGCACCCACTTCCTGCTGTGAGGTCATGCTGCATCAGCCTACCCCGCCGCGCAGACTGGCCGGCCTGCCCTCACAAGGAGGCCCTGGGAAGCGAACCCGGGGCATCCCATATGGTAAACGGGATCTCTACCAATTGAGCCACACACACTTCCCCCTAATTTATTTTAAATATCATCCATCATGTCTTCATTCACATAAGGTCTGTTACTTTTCTTGGCAGGCTTTCAAATTGTTCTTTATGCTCACCCAGAGTCTTCTTAATACCCTTTATCTCTTTAGTCCTATTTTCTTTCAATTCTTTAAATTGATTTAGAAGAGTTGTATGATTATCATTGATTACTTGTCTTAAATCCTGTATCTCTTCAGGATATTTGGTTTGTTCCTTTGCCTGGGCCATCTCTTCCTATTTACCAGTATTGCTTGTTATTTTTTGCTGATGTCTAAGCATCTGATTATGTTGGTGAATTTACTCTGATGGCCAATTTCTCTCTCTTGTCTATTTTTCTTTCACAGCTCTTCTTTGATATGTTCTGTAACTTATTCTAAATATTTAAAAATTGCCTAGCTTAAGTTATCAAAATTGTGCCAGGGACTCACTAATGGGGTGTAGATTTTCTCCCAGGGGTTAGAGAACAGAGAGACTCAAAATCATATTTTGTCCATGCAATTTCTATACTGGCCATCAGATGCTGCTCATTTGGAGCACCTTTCCTTGGAGGTATATCATTCTCTGTTTTCCTGTTTTTTGTTTGCCCAGAGGTGAGATTCATAACGAGTTCTACTGGCTGAATTCACTGAAGGAAAGCCCCCAGAGCCCCCTCCCTTTTCCTGTGTAATAGCTGACAGGGAGGAAGATGTCTGTTCCATTCTCAGTCAGCTGCATTGAGTCAGGGATTTTACCCCAACTTAACATCTTGGGGCTTTGGGAGGGAAGCCCTTCCCCAGTCCCCCTCGGTTTGGTAACTCATGTTTGTTGTTTAGGGTTCTTCATCTCTCTGTCCCTCACCCTCCTGAGAGATGTCAAGCACTCTCCTGGTCTGCTGACCCCCCAAAGCAGGTCTCTCAGCCTGCTTTTGACTTTTTCTCCATTGTTTTTGTGAGAGTTGAGCACTGCCTGCCTAATCTGATGCCCTCTTTCCAAAAATCATGTACTTAGTTTGAAAAAACAAAGTTGCCTTTATGGAGGAGTTGTGACTTAGGAATTCAACTTTGCCAAAAAATATTGTTGCCAATGTTTAAATGTCTTTTATGGCTAAACCATATATATTTTAATTACAATGCAATATTAATAACATATAGATGGTGTATTCATAAGCCAAAGGGCTGCTAAGGTGAAATACCAAAAATTGGTTGGTCTTTATAAAGGATATTTATTTGGGCTAGAAGTCCACAGATACCAGGTCATAAAGCAGTAAGTTTCTTCTCTCACCAAAGTCCATTGCCATGTTTTGGAGCCAGACAGCTCCTGATGTTTGCCAGGGTTCAGGCTTCTTGGCTTCCTCTCTTCCTGGGGATGCATTTCTCTCCAGGCTTAGGTCCTCTGGTTCCTCGACAAGGTCAGCTGTAGACTCTCAGGAGAACTGCTCACTTCTCTTCTTCTGGGGCCTTCTCTCCAGTGTCAAAACTGTTATCAAAAACTCTTCCTTCAGTCCTTTGCCTTGCCTTTTATATTCAATTCCACCACCCACCAAGGGGCGGGACTCAACACCCTACTGACATGGCCCAGGCAATGCCCTAATCATAACTTAATCATGCCCAGATTAACAGATTAGTTTACAAGCATGATCCAATTATATTTTTGGAATTCATAATTACATCAAATTGACAAATGGCCACAGATGGGATATATATATATATTTTTTTTCACTTAAGATTGATATATATAATAATTAGGAAATATTGTTTTGGGAAATGTAATTTGATCAAGTTTCACTTTGATTATATGTTCAAATTGTAGCAGTTTCATCTACTAATGGGAGATAATTCGAACTATCTTTGAAAAGAAAGAAAGTCCCTTATTTCCTGGTGTTTTTCAGGAAGTTGATAGTCTTTTCCTCTAAAAGGAGAAATTGAGCTTGGCTTCATCCAGAATAAGAAGGTAGCAGAACTTCAGCCAGTGGAGGAGGTCCCATTGAATCCCCTGGCCTCAGGGAACTTCAGGTGAGTGAATGTAGGTTGGAGGCTTAGGAGGCCTGAATGGAGGAGAGGGAACAGTGTTGCTTTAACTTCCAGGCCCTGGAGACACTTCTGGAGGACAGGCTATCAGAGGGTGAATGGGGTTTAGAAAAGTTCTTGTGCTATGGGGGTTCTCATGACCCTTTGAGTGACTTCAGTGTATATACCATATCCATTATCACCTCCTTTAGTTTGAAGCATTTGGTGCTCTCTTTTCTTCAGTTTTGGGACCAGTGAAGTTAATCTCATCAGCATCACTTTTATTCTCTCAAACTTTCTGTAGATATCTTCAAGGCTGGGTATTTTAAAGTCTCTTTCTCCAGCCTGCCATTCAATATGGCAGACTCTGCAATCTCTATGAGCAAATTAATCTTGTCAATGAGCTGGCATTTCTCTTCAGTAATTACAGCCAGTGTCTGGGCAAGCTGCTTTCCTCATATATATCTGGCTTCTTACAAATTGTGCAATTCTGATTAACAATAAGGGACCCACCAGTAAGCTGATGAAAAGTGGAATGTGAGGACTGGACATATGTCCTTTGGCAGCAGCTCCATCACCACATCTCACAGCTCCCAAGGATCAGCCCAGCAACAGGCTTCAGAGAAGTTCACAGACTATCTTTGGCACTTCAGCCACCCATAGGTCTCTGTCAAGTAATGGTGGATCTGTCAGCCACAATAAACCACAGAGAACTCCTCAGGATTCCACCTGGAACATACCAACACCTGGCAGCTTTGACAGGTCATGTATGAGAGGATCTGTGGTGTGTGTTGAAAGGGGAGAGGAGAGGCAGAAAATAAAATGTCCTTGTCTCCATTACATTCTAATGATCATTCTTCGTTCTCTCTTTCTAATTGTTTTTTTAAAGTAATGTAAAATTGAAATACAGTGAAATGTGGCAATCTTAACTGAATGAGTGTCAAAGCTTTAAAACTTTTCACTTCTCCATACCGCTCAGTATCCAACAACCATATCAAGATATGAATCATTGATTTCCATCAATCCAGAAAATATCTCTTGTACCTTCAGTCAACATGCATACACCCTACATTAGCATGCAACCTTTGTTCTGATTCCTTTCACCACAAATCATATTTGCCACTACTTGCAAGTCATAAAAATGAAGTAAATCAAAATAGATTCTTTGGTGCCTATATCTATAGCTCAAAATAATATTTTGAAATTTGTCGATGTTGTTGGTTGTGTCCATCAGTAGTTCTCTATGTTTTTACATTGAGTTCTTTGACTTTGAATGACAATGTTACAAAATGTTTATGTATTTTCATCTTGGTAGACTCTTCAGTTGCTTCAAGTTTGGGGAATTATGATTACAGTTATTATGAATATCCACATACAAGTCCTTTTTATAAAAACATGTTTTTATTTCCCCTGTGTGAATATATGGGCATAGAAAAGCTTAATCATATGAGAGGATATGCAAAATTCTTTTTTTAAACAAGTATTGCAGTATAATTTACGTGACATAAAATTAAATATACATTTTTTGTAAATGTACAGTGTTGTAAAACCTCAGCATGATTTAATTATAGAACATTTCCATTGCCCCCAAATTTTCCTCTTCTAATTTACTCCATCAGCTGCATTTGACACTGTCGGCCTCACCTCCCTGAAAGGCTTCCAACAGTTAGTTTCTGGTTCACTACACTTTTTTGTTTGTATTTATCTGACTTTGCTGCCCTTTCTCCTCTGCCTCTTTGCTGGGTTCTCTGTTTCTCCAGAGCCTCTCAGCATAAGTGTCTCTTCAGGGCTTAGTCTTTGAACAACTTTCCTTCTTTAGCACCCTCTTCTGTCACTGGAGTGTCTTGGTCTTAAACACCATCTATACTGGCATGACTTCTACATTTATGTTTCCAACCCAATCCATTCCATGCAGTCCTGATACACACACAGCTGCTTCATGATACGTATGTGTGGATATCTAACTTGCCAACTGATTACTCTTGACTCCTCTCAGGAACCTGCTTTTCTGGCTCCAGCTTTCCATGTACAGGAAGTCCACCTGACGGGTTCTGGTGACAGCTTTGCTTCCTTTCTTCTCTCTTTTCCTCCACCTCACATCAATCTCATCTGCATATCCTGTGTCCCATCATCAGAACAAGTCCACATCTGTCCCCTTGTCTTTGTCTACACCTTTATTCCCTGTCAGCATTGCCTGTTACAGGATGACTGCAGTTTCCTTCTTCTCCCTCTTACACATATATTAAGTGCATGGGAAAAGGTGTATTTTCTGTAGTTTTCATGGTTCCATATTTTAGGCATTAAGTAAAATTTATTAGTCATGGTTATCAAATATTCAGTGTCTTTACTTTTATTTTCTCTGCTTATTCTATGAATTTCTGAGAGAGTAGTAAAAAAAATGTCCAATTCTTTGTCATATTCTACTTCTGACACCTGTCAAAAGCCATGTTTACAGATGGGTACCATTTTTAAATGCTATAACTTCCTGGGGATTTAAACATTTTTATCATTATGAAAGGGCACTCAATTTCTAATATTTTGATTAGTGTCCCTTTTATTTGATATTGACAAAGTGAAATAAGATTTAATATTTTAAAAGAGTGTACATGATATTTTGTTTTCCACCTTGTACTGTCTACTTTGCTGTATGTCTTAGATGACTTTCTTATATTTATGTATCTATGTAGTATACTATATAGTATATATAAGTATATATAGATATACTTATTTTAATTCACTTAACAATTTTGATTAAGAGGAATATTTATGTTAAATATAGTTACTGTTAAATATAACTCAATATAATTACTTTATTAAAATCTGCTTTCTTTGCATGTGCTATTTTTGTTCTCAATTCCATGATCTTTTATTTCTTCTAAGTACTTTTTTTAAAAAGTTCCAAACTATATTTTGTTCTTTATTACATACACATATGAATCCAAAATCAGTAATTTGTTATCGTTTTATTCAAACTTTCAAAAATGTAGCACAGTATATGCATCATTCTGTGTCTTGATTTTTTCACTCAAATGCTTGCGATAATTTCTTGCCTGTATATTTGTTTTGTCATACTTAACTGTTCTACATTTTTCTGTTGTACAAGCAATCTTTATTCATTCACTTCTTTAATAATGGCTACATTACTCTCCTACATGCCTTACTACAAATTGTAGGGAGCAAATGTGTCTCAAGCATTTGAGTGCCTGCTTCCCACATGGGAGGTCCCAGGTTCAGTCCCCAGTGCCTTACAAAACAGAAGCAAACAAGAAAATGAAGAAGCCAACTCAGGGGAGCTTGTGTGGCTCATTAGTTGAGTGCCGGGTTCCCACATACAAGGTTCAATCCCCAGCCCTGGAACCTCAAAAAAAATCATGTAATGACCATGTGATATATAGTTCCTTGTACATGTGTCAGTTGTTCTACAGTATATTCTCAAAGTGTAATTTTAAGAAATGCTTCCTTATTCCTTATATTAGAAAGGCATTCTCCTATATTTCCTTTTAAAGTTTTATTACAGTTTTGTTTTCTGCATATTAGACTTTGATGCCCTTGGAACTTATTTGTAAGTGTAATGTATGGCAGGGTTCTAATATTTCCTCATATGGGGAGCCAATTACCTTGAATTCATTTTTTGAATAGGCAATCACATCCTCCCTGACCTGTGATGTCAGTTCTATCATATACCAATTTCCCACAAATTCATGGGCATGTTTCTTAACAATATATTCTATTCCATATAACTAATGTATCAATATCAAATAATTTTAATAATTATAGCTCTGTGTAAAGTATCATATTATGTAAGCATGGTAATTTTACCCTTTCCTTTTTAATTCTTCTGCCACTTTTTCTTTCATTTTACGGCACGAGTTTCAACCTCCATTCAGAGCCATGATTAGTAGCAGATGTATAGCAGGATCCATATTTGTTCCTGCCTTTAAATAAGAAGACTTCTAAAAGTCCAACAATAATATTGTATGCTATGAATTTGTGTAGGACACATTTCTATTTTATTAATCTTTCTCCTTTTGACAATTCTTGAATATAGGTTCTGGGCTTTTTATTTTTTTGGCTTTCCCACATTCATGATATTTTTACAATGAATTTTTCTCATGTGTTATGAATCTGCTGAAGGCATTCTTTATTCTAGGAATTCATAGCCTTTTTAATGCCTATGAATTTTCTGATGTCTAATGTGGTGTGACTTCTGGCTAAAAGCTTTTCCACATTCATTACCCTGATAAGTCTTCTCAACTGTATGGATTCTTGCATATAAAGCAAGAGTTGGGAACTGAATAAAGGTTTTTCCACAATCTTCACAGCAATAAGCCTTCTCACCTGTATGACTTCTAACATGCACAGTAAAAGAACTTTGAGGAAATGCCTTCCCACATACCTTACATTCATAAGATTTATCATTAGTATGAATTCTCACATGTACAGTAAGTGATATGACTTGAGAAAAGGCTTTTCCACATTCATTCCCTTCATAGGTTTTCTCAGCAGTATGAATATTGTAATGTTTGATGAGATACTGCCTCTGGCTGAAGGTTTATTCCACATTCCTTAAATACATAGGGATTCACTCCACTATGAATATTCTCATGGTCAGTGAGATCTGGTTTGCTACTGAAGGCTTTCCTACATTCTTTACATATATAAGGTTTCTCTCCAGTTTGTCTTCTCTGGTGTGTAATGAGGCTTGATTTCTGAATGAGAGCTTTCCCACATCCATCACATTCATAGGGTTTCTCTCCAGTATGTATTCTCAGATGGTTAACGAAGTTTTCCTTCTGGTTGAAGACTTCTCCACATTCATTGCATATGTCGGGTTTTTTCCAGAATGAATGCTCTGATGTTTAATGAACTATTACTTTGGTCTGAAGGCTTCTCTGCATTCTTTACATTCATTTTCTTTCTGTCCACTATGAGATTTTCATGTTCTGTGAGATATGATTTGTACCTGAAGGCTTTTTCACATGCCTTACATGCATAGGGTTTCTTTGCATTAGGAAATCTCTTATAGCTGAGATTTGACATTTGAATTAAAGCTTTACCACAAAGATATGATTTTTCTTCAGTAAGAATTTTCTGATGAATAAAGAGTTTTCCTGTCAGGTTGAAAGCTTTCCCACATATATTACAATTTTATGCGTGTTCCCCTGTATGGCTTTTAAAATGAGGAGTAAGAAATCCTTGTAAAGAGCAGACTACATTCAGGACATTCATATGGTTTCACTCTAATTTGAATTTTCTCATATTCCATGAGGTTTTCTTTCAAATCAAAGCATTTCCATGTTCATTACAATGCCAACTAATGTATGAATATTTCATGCTCAATGAAAGTTAATGCCTGGCTGAAGGATTTCCAATACACTTTACATACACAGGGTTTTACTCCTGTATGATTCACAGCAATAACATCACCAAAATGAGCAGCATTATGCCAGTGATGCTAAGAAATTGTACCAGAATCCCAGAAAGTCCTGGGACCTAGGGTTGACATAATGGAAATGAGGTTGTGAGATACTGCAGTTTGCAGAAAACCTCAGAGGGTGCAGATGTCAGATATATCTCAGACTAAATAAATATTGAAATTTCAACACATTTTTAACAGTGTTGAAAATGATGCAGACCTCTTCAATACCAGAAGAGAACAGAGGGGTTGGATGGGAAGAAGCAGATGAACAACTGAAGAAGCTGGGATGAAACATGTGTTCACTGCAGTTCCCCCAAAACAGTTAGGGAATTTCCTGTTTGGGAAACAAACTCTCAGAGCCCCAATGAAAACCATCATCATAGGTTCTGGTTCTGCAAAGGAGTAAAAAATGACCTAAAAGAGCAGACTACATTCAGGCACTCATATGGTTTCTCTCTAGTTTCATTTTTCTCATATTCTTAAGCTTTTGTTTCAAATGGAAGCATTCTCATATTCGTTGCCATACTAACTAATGTATGAATATCTCATGATCATTGAGATTTAATGCCTGGCTGAAGGGTTTACAATATTCCTTACATACACAGGGTTTTACTCCTGCATGTATTTCTAATGTACTCGACTTTTCCCAAATTCATTCAATCGCAAATGGTTTCTCTGAAGGATTAATTCTCAGGTAATCACAGGACCTTGAATTTCCAAGAAAACTTCATGCTCTTTACACTTAAAGGGAAGGACTACCATGTGGGGTAACTGGCAAAACTCATTGACTTCATTATTTTTTCCCTTACAGAGACTCCCTCATGCTTAGGTAAGCATGATGGAAATTCCTTTAAAGTGAAGTTACATTCATAAAATTGTTATTTTTAGGAAACAATGCTTACACTCGGAGAAAATATTTTTCCAACTTTCTTACATTCTCTAACTCCATCGTAAATGTGTACTGCTGTGGAAGTGGATATAGGTTCACTCACAAGACTTTTGTTATGTGGTTCTTTCTGCTTCTTAATGTCCTGTGCTTCTTCATAGTTTGTGGGGTTCAGCAAAAGCAGTGCTTAGTGGGAAATTTATAGCATTGAATTCATTCATTAGAAAAGTGGAAAGATCCAATATCAATCATCTAAGCATCCAATTTTGGAAGCACAACAATATCTCCTTTTTATTTGTTCTATCATTCATGGCTCTTCTTGCTTCAAATGAGCATCACATCCAGTTTGGTGTCTTCATACCTAGGAAATGGGGAAGTGATATAGCACTTGATTTATGATGGGGACCAAGCAACACCCCACACATCAACCATGGAACCCTGAGGCTTCTGAAGGATAAGAAAGATGCAGCTTCCAAAGATACATGAGTAAGTTGGCCCCAGAACAAAGGCCAAAATGGCAACCCAGGAAATCCTGAATACTTTGTCTTAGACTGACAATTTTGTTCAATGTTTTTTTTCTTCCATGTATTTGGATGAGATGCACTATTTAATATTCTTCAAAGTTTACCAGGGAAATTATAGCATTCTTGCTTGCCTGTCCAAATCTGCACTTATTATTTGTTATTGATGGGCCAAATAATGTATTTTAAAACATTATTTATCCTGTATTATTCAGCCAAAAGTGTGCTGATGCAAAATACCAGAAAACTTTTGGTCTTTATAAAGGGTATTTATTTGGGGTAGAAGTTACAGTTACCAGGCTATAAAGCATAAGTTTTTTCCTTCACCAAAGTTGGTTACCCCTGTCTTGTAGCAAGACAGCTGCCGGCATTTGCCAGGGTTCAGGCTTCTTGGTTCCTCTCTTCCCAGGACTGCAATTCTCTCTGGGCTCAGATCCTCTGTTTCCTCCACAAGGTCAGCTGTAGGATATGAGGATCTAAAAGCTTTGCCTCTCTCCACAAGGTCAGCTGTGAAATGTCAGGTGAATGGCTTGTCTCTTTTCCCTGGGGCCTTCTCTCCTTGCTCATCAGAACTCCAACATGAAAAGCTACTCCAACTCTGTCCTTTGCCATGTCTCTTTAAGTTTGAGGCCCCACCCACTAAGTGGCAGGGCTCAATGCCCTACCAACTGTGGCCCAGTCAATGCCCTTATCATAACTTAATCATGGCCAGATTAACAGACCAGTTTACAATCATAATCCCTATCTCATTTTGGAATTCATAATGATATCAAACTGCTACATATCCATTTACCCATCTTTTGCTATATATTATTTTATGCTGTGTTTTTTTTTTTAAAGATTTATTTATTTACTTATCCCCCCCTTGCTGCTTGTGCTTACTGTGACCATTTGCTGTGTGTCTTCTCCGTGTCATCTTATCTTTCCCTTGCTCTGCGGTCCCACTGCATCTGCACCTCGTGTTGTGCGGGCCGGCCTGCCCTCACAAGGAGACACTGGTTCACACATAGTATACGGGGCCTCCATCAGTTGAGCCACATCCACTTCCTGTTGTGAGGGCTTGCTGCATCAGCCCACTAGGCTGCACGGGCTGGCATGCCCTCACAAGGAGGCCCCGGGAAGCGAACCCAGGGCCTCCCATATGGTAAACTGGGGCTCTATCGACTGAGCCACTCCCACTTCCCTTTTATGGTGTGTTTTAACACTTTATTCATGTCCTAAGCCACGGATATCATTATTACTTTATCCATTCAAAAGTCTTTCAGATATATGGCTTCAATTAACAGATATTGTTCTTCATCCTTCCTGAATCTTGAACCTTCTGAAATTATTTCCTTTCTGCCTGAAGAACATTCTTTTGCATTTCTTTTAAAGTGAGTTGCTGCTTGCAAACTTTATTAGTTTTTACTCATCTGTAAAAGTATTTCTTTCACTTTTTACTGAAGGATTGAGATAAATTAAATCTCAGGCCCTCTAGGATCACCACTGCTCTTGAGAATAACCTTAGAATCGAATTTCTCCATTCTGTTGTAAATATAATCAGCTCTTTGGAGAAGAAATTAGGAGCTTTCAGTTTTACAGTTTGCTTCATGCTACCCCAAACCCCAGGTAAATTCTGTGCGCTCTGGCTCTGGGGATGGGAATCATGGCACACCTGTCTGAGTTACAGATCTGGTTTTGGAGCTAAGATGTGGTGGAGAAAGCACAGTATATTGAGTTCTTCTTGGGATCATTCTAGGGATGTTTGCAATGGTGGTCAGCACCCCATTTTGCTCAGTGATGGCCACACCCAAAGTACAGCCACTGCTTTACGAGTTCCCATTTCCCTAGACCAAGTAGCCCCTCCTGACCCAACATCCTGCATTAATGCCCTTGTTTGAGTCTTGTGTGGACCCTGGGAAAGTATGTTCTTACTAACCCAGTGCTGTGTGTGTAAGCATTTTGTACATAGGATATTTTGATTAGATTTAGATAAGGATCTTTCAATTGGGTCATGTTTGTTAGATTGCTTTGATTTAGTTAAGGGCCTCTGATTAGATTTCAGGCACCAGGAAGGAACACAATCATTGTGCTGAAGTCCCACACACATGCCACAAACAGAGAATGAGTGCTGCCATGTTTACCATGCCATGTGGGAGAAGTCTCCAGGATCTCCTACAGCTGTGAAGAGACACAGAAATCATGAGAGGCTGAGGGAGAGGCCAGAGGCTGCAGTCTTGGAGCAGCTTGAAGCTGAAGACACCTAGGCCAGAGGAGAAGGGAGAAGTGTGAGCAATTGTGTCTGATGGCCAACACCTTAGCTCAGGGAGAGTGATTTTGGAGGACAAGGCAGAGAGAGACAGGCAGGCCCAACACTTTGCATTGGCAGGAGTCCAGCAGCAGCTTGCCCTTGTTAAGACAGCATTTTGGAAGATGTCTTGATTTGGACATTTTCCCATCCTCAGAACTGTAAGCTTTAATGCTAATAATTTCCAAAAATTCCCTCCTCTTTCTGGTATTTTGCATTGGCAGCACCTGGTAAATTGAAACAGCTGGGGACACAGGCATGGAGCACTGCCCTGTTCCCAAATGGCAGTGTGATGCTGCTGCCCAATGAATTCATGTGTAAACTCTGGCTGTCTCCAGACTAGGTGGGAATGACTACTGATAAGACAGAGGGGGAAGTTCTCTTGGCCAGCAAGGCTTGCAAGACAGGGAGTCAGGCTGGAGAGTCACATGGTTTGGGGACTCGTGTAAAGTCACAGATGCCCCAGTATGATGTAACTGCCTCAGGCAGGGGTTGGCCAGGTAGGTAGGGGCTGATAAATTCATGGGACCTGGGGTCTGGTGCAGCAGAGGAGTCAGTGGACAGTGAGACTTCCTGCTCCTGTTCATTTGCCCTTTTCTCCTTCCCATGGCCTCCAGCCTTGAACCTCTGAGGATGCTGCTCTTACTGTAACCCTTCTGGGTCTCAGGCACAGACCCAGGCCTCCTGCACCCAGTTCTACTTTCAACTTCTCCAATCTTGGGTGCAGCTAAAGGAAGAGCAATGCCAAGATGAAACCTGTTGGTGTCAGGAAGAAAATGTCAAAATTCATATTATAACATTCACTACAGCAATAATATCAGCAGAATGAGCAACATTAGGCCAGTGGCCTTAAGAAATAGTACAAGAATCCCAGATAGTCCTGGGACCTAGGGCTGACAAGAATAGAAGTGAGGTTGTGAGATAGTACAATGCTTGCAGAAATCCTCAGAGGGTGCAGGTGCCAGATATTTCTCAGACTAATTAAAGATTAAATTTTCAACACATTTTAAACAGTGTTGAAAATGTTGCCATCCTCTTCAATCTCAGAACAGAATGGAGGGGTTGATGGGAAGAAGCTGATGAACAACTGAAGACGTTGGAATGTAACAAGTGTTCATTGAAGTTCCCCCAAACCAGAGAGGGAATGTCATGTGTGGGAATCAAACTCTCAGAGCCCCAATGAAAACCATCATTATATGTTCTGGATCAACATAGGAGGACAGGGAGAAAGGCCTGCTAAGCACTCACGGCCTCAGTTGGTGATATGAATCACTCTAGCGGGTTTTCACTGGGGAGTAAGCAGCAGGAAGTCCATCTTCTGCTGTTGTGCTAACAGACCTCTAACTAGACACATGGAGAGAGCACTGTGGCCATCAGATGGACACATGCATGGTACTCATTCTCTGTGCTCACTCTTGCTGAGGGAGGCCTCCCCTGTCCAGGCAGCTGGGGAGGGTGCCAAGGGGAGTGAGCACTTTTCCTTTTTGGGTGACTGTATTTGCCAAGTGTGAGGGGATGTTCCTTCCCCAGTAATGTTGCAGATACACGACAATATCTGCAAATCAACCACTTTGTTTGATTTCATTGTGTACTATTTTCAAAATTTCTTTTAAAGTATAACCAAATTTTCCATGCAAAGAGTATAAAAATAATTTATGTCTGTTATGGCAAACAGGAAATTCCTTCTCTAGCCTCAAACCCATATCTCCTTCTTCAGAATTACCTGATTGGCAGATTCTTTTGGGGACACATTTCTGTTTGTAAATATATGCATCCCATAGTTTCATCTATCCCTCAGCCTAACAACTATGAGAAAAATATTGGAGTACAGCTAAAGAATATAAATAAGTTTTATAACATCTTATAATACTTGAGATTAGAAGTATATCAACTAATTATGAAATGATTATTTCTGATTTAAAATAGTAAGGAAAATTTGAGTGAAGTAGAATGCAGGCCACTGTAGTTCAGTGGCTGCAAATCTTGAATCCACATAAGAATCAGGTGAAGAATCTGAAAAATTAGAAATGTTTGAGGTGCCTGAAAATCAAATGCTACAATAATGGGCAGCATTCTTTTAAAAATGGTAGTTTTTTCAATGCTTACTCAGAATGCAATGGTTTGAAGAACCACTGAAAACAACCAGGATAATTTGAAATAAGTTTAAAGCCCATTTTTACATAAACTAGGAGAAATCTCAAGTTTAGATGCATAAATTAGTGGTAATATATTGAACCCAGATGAGTGTGGAAGAAGATGTGGGAGGAGCAGATCTCAGAAGGAACTGCAAGTGCACTTTTCCAAGAGGAGAAAGACATCCTGAATGGCACAGTCACAGCCGCTTCCCTAAAAGAATGACAACAAGTTGCACAGACTTGTAGTGGAGATTTGTTGGAGATTAACATTCATTACATTCACAGGGCTTCTCTCCAGTATGAATGTTGTCATGTTTCATGAGATACAGCCTCTGGCTGAAGGCTATTCCACATTCCTTACATATAGAGGATTTCCTGCCACTATTTAATTTTCTCATTGTCAGTGAGATTTCATTTGCTACTGAAGGCTTTCCTACATTCCATGCATATATAGGGTTTCTCTCCAGTTTGTATTCTCTGGTGTGTAATAAGGCTTGATTTCTGAATGAAAGCTTTCCTACATCTATTGTTTCACAGGTTTTGACTCCAGTATATATTCTCAGATGGTTAATGAGGTTTTCCTTCTGGTTGAAGGCTTTTCCACATTCATTGTATATATAGGGTTTTCTCTAGAATGAATGCTCTGATGTTTAATGAACAATTGCTATTGGCTGCAGACTTTTCTGCATTCCTTACATTCATTTTGTTTCTGTCCAATATGAATTTTTTTCATGTTCTGCGAGATATGATTTGTACCTAAAGGTTTTTCACATACCTTACATGCAAAGAGTTTCTTTGCAAAAGGAAATCCCTTGTATCTGCAATTTGATATTTGAATAAAACACTCCCACGAATATATTATTTCTCTTCAGTAAGAATTTTCTGATGAATAAAGAGGATTACTGTCAGGTTGAAAAGTTTTCCACATGTAGTACAGTTCCTTGCATGTTCCCCTGTATGGCTGTTAAATGAGGAGTAAAAACTAACTGTAAAGTGCAGACTACATTCAGGACACTCATATGGTTTCTCTCTAGTTTGAATTTTCTCATATTCCATGAGGTTTTGTTTCAGATGGAAGCATTCCCCTGTTCATTACAATAGTATCCAATGTATGAATATTTCATGCTCCATGAGATTTAATGCCTGGCTAAAGGATTTCCAATAATCCTTACATATACAGGGTTTTACTTCTGCATGTTTCTTTGATATGACTCTAGCTTTCCCAAATTCTTGAAATCCCAAATGGTTTCCCTGAATGATTAATTCTCAGATATCTCATGATGTTGAATTTCCAAGAAAATTTCACACTCATTATACTTAAAGTGGTGGACTACAATGTGGAGCAAACTGGAAAAACTCACTGTCTTCCTTCTTTTTTCCTTAGATAGATTCCTCCATGCTTATGTAAGCATGATGCAAATTCTTTCAAAGTGAAGTTACATTCATAGAATTTTATTTTGAGGAAACAATGCTTGGTGTCAGAGAGAATATTTTCCCAACTTTCTTACATTCCCTGCCTTCATCTAAAGACTGTACTGTGGCAGAAGTGGATATAGCTTCATTCACAAGCCTTTTATTATGTGGTTCTTTCTGCTTCTTAATGTCCTATGCTTTTTCATAGTTGTAGGGTGCAGCAAAGGCAGTGCTTAGAGGGAAATTATAGCATTGAATTCATTCATTAGAAAATAGGAAGGATCCAATATCAATCACCTAAGTGTACATTTGGGAAGCAGAACAAAATCTCCTTTTTATTTGTTCTATCATTCATGGCTCTTTTGCTTCAAATGAGCAGCACATCCAGTTTTGTGACTTCAAAACGAGGAAATGTGGAAGGGATACAGCACTCAATTTATGATGGGGACAAAACAACACACCTTTAATATACCCTGGAAACCTGAGGTTTCTGAAGGATAAGAAACATACAGCTTCCAAAGATGCAGAAGTAAGGTGGCCCCAGAACAAAGGCCAAAATGGCAACCCAGGAAATCCTGAATACTTTGTCTTGGACTGACTATTTTTGTTCAATATTTTTTTTCTTCTATGTATTTGGATGAGATGCACTATTTAATATTCTTTAAAGTTTACTGGGGAAATTATAACATTCTTGCTTGCCTGTCCAAATCTGCACTTATTATTTGTGACTGACTGGCCAAAAAATTATATTTTAAAACGTTATATATCCTGTATTAGTTAGCCAAAAGGGTGCTGATGCAAAATACCAGAAATCTGTTGGTTTTTATAAGGGTATTCATTTGGGGTAGAATCTTACAGATACCAGGCCATAAAGCATAAGTTTCTTCCTTCACCAAATCTGTTACCCCTTTCTTGTAGCAAGACAGCTGCCAACATTTGCCAGGGTTCAGGCTTCTTGGGTTCCTCTCTTCCCAGGGTCACATTTCTCTCTGGGCTCACCTCCACTGTTTCCTCCACAAGGTCATCTGTAGACTATGAGGCTCTCTAAGCTTTGCTTCTCTCCACAAGGCCATCTGTGAACTGTCAGGTGTATGACTTCTCTCTTTTTCCTGGGGCCTTCTGTGCTTGCTCATCAGAACTCCAACATCAGAAACTACTCCAGCTCTGTCATTTGCTATGTCTTTTTATGTTTGAGAACCTACCCACCAAGGGGCAGGCCACAATGCTCTATGGACTGCGGCCCAGTCAATGCCCTTATGATAACTGAATCATGCCTAGATTAACAGAGCAGTTTACCAGCATAATCCAATATCTATTTTTGGAATTCATAAAGATATCAAACTGCTACATATCTATTTACCCATCTTATGCTATATACTATTTTATGGTTTATTTTAACACTTTATTCATGTCCTAGGTCATGAATATCATTATTAATTTATCCATTCAGTAGTCATTAAATATATGAATTTAATTAACTGATATTGTTTTTCAATCTATCCTGAATCTTGAACCGTCTGCCTCTGAAATTATTTTCTTTCTGACTGAAGAATATTCTTTTGCATTTCTTTTAAAGTGAGTTGCTGCTAACAAACTTTATTAGATATTACTCATCTTTAAATGTTTTTATTTCACTTCTTTCTGGAGGATTGAGATTAATTAAATCTTAGGCCCTCCAAGATCTCCACTGCTTTTGAGAACACCCTTAAGTTTGAATTTCTACATTCTGTTGTAAATGTAATTGTTTCTTTGGAGAAGAAATTGGGGGCTTTCAGTTTTACTGCCTACTTCCTGGACCACCACTGCCCAGGCAAAATCTGTGTGCTCTGGCTCTGGGGATGGGAATAATGGAACACCTCTCTGAGTTACATGCCTGATTTTGGAGCTAAGATTTGGTGGAGCAACACAGTACATTGAGTTCTTCTTAGGACCATTTTAGGGATAAGTGGAATTGCGGTCAGCACCACATGTTGCTCAATGATGGCAACACCCAAAGTACAGCCACTGCTTCATGAGTTCCCATTTCTCCCAGCTTAGAAGACCACTCCTGATCCCTGTGCCCTGGTTTAATGCCCTCATTTAAGTCTTGTGAGGACCCCAGAAAATTATGTTCTTACTAACCTATTGCTGTGTGTAAGCATTTTGTATGTAAGACATTTTGTTTAGATTCAGCTAAGGGACTTTTCAATTCATTTACTTTTTGTTAGATTGCATTATTTTAGTAAAGGGCCTCTGATTAGATTTCAGGCACCAGGATGGAACCCAATCACTGTGCTGAAGTCCTACATACATGGAAGACACAGAGAAAGAGTGCTGCCATGTTTACCCTGCCATGTGGGAGAGGGTCCCAGGATCTCCTATAGCTATGGAGAGACCCAGAAACCCAGAGAGGCTGAGGGAGAGGGCAGAGGCTGGTGCCTTGGAGCAGCTTGAAGCTGAAGACCTCTAGGCCAGAGGAGAATGGAGAGATGTGAGCAAATGTGTCTGATGGCCCACTGCTGAGCTAAGGGAGAAAGTGAATTTGAGGAGAAGGCAGAGAGAGATAGGCAGGCTCAACATTTTGCCTTGGCAGGAGTCCAGTTGCTGCTGACCCTTGTTAAGACAGCATTATTGATGAAGCCTTGATTTGAAAATTTTCACAGCCTCAGAACTGTGAGCTTTAACCCTAATAAATTCCAATGGAAGCAACTTTTATCTCGTATTTGTCATTGGCAGCACTTGGCAAACTCAAACAGCAAGGGACACAGGGTGGGAGAGCTTCCCTGTTCCCAACTGGCAGTGTGATGCTGCTGCCAAGAGAATTCTCCTGTAAACTTGGGTTTCCCCAGTCTTGGTGGGAATGAGTACTGGCAATATGGAGGAGGATGTGCTCTTGGCCAGCAAGGCCTGCAAGACAGGGAGTCATGCAGGAGAGTAACACGGTTTTGGGACTAGTATAAAGTCACAGATGCCCCAGTTTGATGTACCTGCCCCAGACAGGGTTTGGCCAGGAGGGCACAGGCAGATAAAAGCATGGGTCCTGGTTCTGGTGCATCAGAGGTGTCAGGGCACAGAGAGGAGACTCCCTGCTCCATCTCCTTTTGCCCTTCCCTGCTTCCCTTGGCCTCCAGCATTGACCCCCTGAGGAGGCTGCTCTTACACTACCCCTCCTGGGTATCAGACACAGACTCAGGTGTCCTGCTTCCAGTTCTACATTCACATTCTGCAAACTTGGGGGAGCTAAAGAAAGCAATACAAAGATGAAACCTGTTACTGTCATGAAGGAAACGTAAAAATTCACATTACAGCATTGGCTCCAGCAATAACATCACCAGAATTTGCACCATTAGGCCCGTGACCCTAATAAATACCATGGAAATCCCACAAAAGCCTGGGACTTAGGGCTGACAAGTATAGAAGTGAAGTTGTGAGATAGTGCAGTTTGCAGAAAACCTCAGAGGGTACAGATGCCAGATGTTTCTCAGACAAATATTAAATTTTCAACACATTTTTAACATTGTTAAAAATGATGCAGATTTTTCAATCCCAGAAGAGAACAGAGGGGTTGGATGGGAAGACGCTAAGAAACAACTGAAGAAGCTGGAATGAAACACGTGTTCACTGCAGTTCCACAAGCCAGAGAGGGAATGTCCTGTTTGGGAACCAATCTCTCACAGCCCCAAAGAAATCCATCATCATAAGTTCTGGATCCAGAAAGGAGGAGAGGGAGAAAACTCTGATCAGCACTGATAGCCTCAATTAGTAATGTGAGTCACTCAAGCGCATCTCCACTATGGAGTAAGGAGCAGGAAGTCCTTCTTCTCCTGTTGTGCTAACAGCTGTCTAACTGGATACATGTAGAGAGCAGTGTGGCCTTCATATGTTCATGCCCATGCTCCTGGTGCTCTGTGCTCACTCTTGCTGAGGGAGGCCTCCACACATCCAAGAATCTGGGGAGTGGCCTGAAGGGAGTGAGCACTTTGCTTTATGGGCCACTGTATTTGCAAAGTGTGAGGGGAAGTGCCCCCCAGTTATGTTGCAGATACAAATGAATATATTCAAATCAACCACTTTGTATGATTCCATTTTCATTATTTCTTTTAAATTATAACCAAATTAACCATACAAAGAGTATAAAGATAATTTTTGTCTGTTATGCCAATCAGCAAAATTCCTTCTCTAGCCACAACACACATTTCTCCTTCCTCAGAATTATCTGCATTGGCAGATTATTTTGGGTACACATTTCTGTTTGTAAATACTTGCATTCTCTAGTTTCATCCATCCCACAGCCTATCACATATGAGAAAACTTTTGGAGTCCAACTTAAGAATATAAATAAATTTTCTAACTTCTTAAGATACTTTAGATTAGAAATATATCATCTAATGATGAAAGGATCATTTCTGATTTCAAATAATAAGGAAAAATGGAGTTAAGTAGAAAGCAGGCCACTGTAGTTCAGTGGCTATAAATTTGAGTCCACATCAGAATCAGATGAGGATTCTGAAAAATATAAATGGTTGGGGTGCCTTATAAGAAAATGCTACAATAATGGGCAGCATTATTTTTATAATGGTAATTTTTAAACTTCTTACTCATAATGTAATGAATTGAAATACCAGGGAAAACAACCAGGATAATTTGAACTAAGTGGAAAGCCCAACATTACATATAGTAAGAGAAATCTCGAGTTCTGATGCATAAATTAGTGGTAACAAATTGAACACAGATGAGTGTGGAAGAAGATGTGGGAGGAGAAGATGTCAGAAGAAACTGCAAGTGCCCTTTTCCAAGAGGAGAAAGACATCCTGAATTGCAAAGTCACAGCCGTTTCCTTAAAATATTGGCAACAAGTTGCAAAGACTGGAGGTGGAGATTCACATTCTTACATTCCCAGGGTTTCTCTCAAGTATAAATGTTATAATGTTTAATGAGATACTGCCTCTGGCTGAAGTCTATTCCACTTTCCTTACATGTATAGAGTTCCCCGCCACTATGAATTTTCTCATGATCAGTGTGATTTGATTTGATACTGAAGGCTTTCCACATTCCTCACATATATAGGGTTTCTCTCCAGTTGCTCTTCTCTGGTGGGCAATGAGGCTTGATTTCTGAATGAAAGCTTTCCCATATCCATCACATTCATATGGATTGTTTCCAGCATGTATTCTCAGATGGTTAATGAGGTTTTCCTTCTGGTTGAAAACTTTTCCACATTCATTGCCTTTATAGGGTTTTTCTCCAGAATGAATGCTCTGATGATTAATGAAGTATTGCTTTTGGCTGAAGGCTTCTCTGCATTCTTTATATTCTTTTCGTTTCTCTCCACTATGAGTTTTTTCATGATCTCTGAGATATGATTTGTACCTAAAGGCCTTTTCACATGCTTACATGCTTAGGGTTTCTTGCAGTAGGAAATATTTTGTATCTGAGTTTTGACATTTGAATTAAAGCTCTCCCACATATATATGACTTCTCTTCAGTAAGAATTTTCTGATGTATAAACAGGTTTTCTGTCAGGTCGAAAACTTTCCCACATATATTACATTTCTATGCTTGTTCCCCTGTGTGGCTTTTAAAATGAGGAGTAAAAAATGACTGTAAAGAGCAGACTACATTCAGGACAATCATATGGTTTCCCACTAGTTTGGATTTTCTCATATTCTTGAGGTTTTGTTTCAAATGCAAGCATTCCCATGTTCACTACAATACTAAGTAATGTATGAATATTTCATGCTCAGTGAGACTTAATGCCTGGCTGAAAGATTTCCAATATTCCTTAACAGGGTTTTACTCTTGCATGTTTCTCTAATGTGACTAGTTTTCCCAAATTCATGAAATCCCAAATGTTTCTGTGAAGGATTAATTCTCAGGTAATCTCAGGAGGTTGAGTTACCAAAAAAACTTCACACTCATTTCACTTAAATGGGAGGACTACCATGTGGGGAAAACAGGGAAAACTCATTGTCTTCATTCATTTTTCCTTACACAGATACCCTCATGCTTAGGTAAGCATGAAGCAAATTCCTTTAAAGTGAAGTTACAGTCATAGAAGTATTATTTTGATGAAACAATGCTTGTAGTCAGAGAAAATGTTTTCCCAACTTTCTTACATTCTCTGCCTTCGTCTTCAGTCTGTACTGTTGTGGAAGTGCCTTAGCTTCACTCAAAATCCTTTTGTTATGTGGTTCTTTCTTCTTCTTGATGTCCTATGCTTCTTCATAGCTTGTGGGGTGTATCAAAATTAGTGCTTAGAGGGAAATTTAAAGCATTGAATGCATTCATTAGAAAAGAGAAAAGATCCAATATCAATCATCTAAGCATCCAACTTGGGAATTGCAACAATATCTCCTTTTTATTTGTTCTATCATTCATGGTGCTTTTTACTTCAAATAAGCATCACCTCCTGTTGGGTGACTTCTTAACTAGGAAATGGGGAAGTGATACAGCACTTGATTTATGCTGGGGACAAAACAACACCCCATAAATCAACCCCGGAACCTTCAGGGTTCTGGAGGTTAAGAAAGGTGCAGTTTTCAAAGATGCACGAGTACAGTGACCACAGAACAAAGGCCAAAATGGCAACCGAGGAAATCCTGAATACTTTCTCTTGGACTGATTATTTTTCTTCTCTGCATTTGGATGAGATGCAATATTTAATATTCTTTAGAGTTTACTGGGGAAATATATAACATTTTGGCTTGCCTTTCCAAATCTGCACATATTATTTCTTATTGAATTGCCAAATACTGTATTTTCACACATTTTATATACTATATTAGTCAGCCAAAGGGGTGCTGAGGCAAAACACCTGAAATCTGTTGGTCTTTATAAAGGGTATTTATTTGGGGTAGAAGCTTACAGTTACCAGGCCATAAAGCATAATTTTCTTCCTTCACCATAGTCTGTTACCCTGTCTTGGAGCAAAACAACTGCTGTCATTTGCCAGGGTTCAGGCTTCTTGGGTTCCTTCCTTCCCAGGGCTGCATTCATCTCTGGGCTCAGCTCCTCTCTTTCCTCCACAAGGACAGCTGCAGAGTATGAGGCTCTTTAAGCTTTGCCTATCTCCACAAGGCCAGCTGTGAACTGTCAGGCAAATGGTTTGTCTCTTTTCCCCAGGGCCTTCTGTCCTGTCTCATCAGAACTCCAACATCAAAAACTACTCCAAGTCTGTCTGTTGCCATGTCTTTTTATATTTGAGACCCCAGCTACTAAGTGGCATGACTCAATGCCCTTCCAACTGTGGCCCAGTCAAATCCCTTGTTATAAGTTAATCATGCCCAGATTAACAGACCAGTTTACACGCATAATCCCATATCTCTTTTTTGAATTCAAAACGATATGAATCTTTAAAATCAGGGGGGACCAAGATGGTATCAATCTAGGTGGGTGCTCACGATTCAGATCTCCGGGGACGGCCAACTGTGGACGCAGTCCTGCCCAAGGGTCTGTGCTGTGGGCGCATGGAGTGAGAGGCTTGGGTCATCTAGCAGCTGGCAGATCGACGGCATGGAGTGATCAGTGGATATTCGTGAGTTCTGAGCTTGCCTTTGGTGGTCAGCATGGATGGCTGAGCCCCGCCCACACAGAAAACGGCTGGCTGGAGCCACGGATCCTATATCCGTGACTCCCGCTGCCTGCTGGCTTGTGGGAACATAATCTGAGGGAGGGAGGGCTCTGACAGAAGGTGGAGAGTGTTTTAACTTCTGTGGATTTGGCTGCCTGGACCCCTCATAGCTTTATTATTATTTCCCCCCCCC
>JAQZBX010027262.1:0-17720 GCA_029593785.1 Cabassous unicinctus
CGTTAGTGGGGTATCTTTGTTACAACTGATGAAGAATTACTATAATTGTAATATTACCTATAGTCTATAGCTTAAATTAGGGTGTATTTTTGTTTACCATATACCACTCTTATCATTAATATCTTGCATTAGTGTGGTACATTTGTTATAATTCATGAAAGAACATTTTTATAATTATACTATTAAACTATAGTCCATCATTCACAATAGCATTCACTGTGTTATAGAGTCCTATGTTTTATCTTTTAATTTTTATCTTAGTAACATATCTCACCACTTTTTAAAATTGAGAGTGCTAGCAGGATAGGAACAGGTTCCAGATAGATCCTGACATTCTCAATTTATTGAATCCCCAGTATCCTTGTGAGATGTAGGTGTCATTGTCCAGATAAAGAAACGGAACTTCAAAGAGCTTGAGCAATGTGCCCATGGTAATAAATAATAATTAGAATTCAAACCTATACCTTAACTGGCTATGAAGCCTGCATCTCCCTCCCCATTTAGCCACTGGGTCCTGTTGATTCTGTCATCTAAGTATCTTTCATGTCTGCTCACTTCTTTCTACCTCTACTTCTACTACCCTAGCTGAAGCCGCTATGATCTCTCCCTTGAACTGATGGAAGGGTATTTACTGCTCTTTGCCACTAGACTTTCTTCTCTAGACCATGCTCTGACATGTAGCCGAAGTAGTTTTTTTTCTAAAGCTCAAATCAAATCTTACTACTCCCCAGCTAAAAATTCTGTAATGGTTTTCTGTTGCCCTTAGGTGCATACCAAACTTACTATTTATTTATTTGCTCAACAAATAGGTATTAAGCTCCTGTTGTAAGGCAGGCCCTATTCTAGGTGCTGAGAATACATCTGAACAAAAATTCTAGTTTGGGAGACAGATGATATAAATAATAAGTTATGTGGTATGTAGAAGTGCTGTGGATAAAAGCACCTTGACCAAGAAAAGGAAACATGGTCCACATGTGTAGTTCCTTTGCTTCCTCAGGGCCTTTATGTAAGCTTTTCTTTCCTAACCTTGGACCACTGTAGGTTCCTCTTTTATTTAGTCTCATTGCATGGAGTGCTCCCTTCCCTCCTTCCTTTATAGCAATTATCACAGTTCTGTTTGTCTAATGTCTGTCTTCCCTGATAGGTAATAAAGTCAATGAGAGCAGGACTTTGTCTACCATGGCCATTCCTTTGTGTCTAGTGCAGTGCCTATCACAAAGTAAGAGCTCAAATGTTTGTTGAATGAATGATTGCTCATTTCACCTTCTCAGATATGTGCAAAGTGTAGTCGGGACACAGAGTTAGTGTTCAACTCTTTTCAGGGGGGGTAAGGGATAGCATCCCTGATGAAGTTACATTTGAGACCTTGAAGGATTAGTGGGGATTTTCTAGCAAACAGGAGCAAAGCATTCTTAAAAGAGGGAATAGCATTTCTGAAAAGCACAGGGGCACAAAATAGGCTTCAGGGAATTTTTGAGTCCAGTTTACCTGGAATATTTGCTAGACAAAGGTGGTAGAAGATAAGAGAATGAGTAAGTCTTTGAAAGTAATGAGAATTAGCATTAAAAATTAATCCCCTCCTCCAGAAATAGATGGATTTAAAAGGCAACTGTATAAAAGGCTTGACAGGCTTACTAAGTCTTTAGTAGTACCAACTAGTTAATTCTTTAGGCAAGTGTCTGTTAAATGCCTACTATGTATCAAGTACTTTTAGGCACTGAGGATAAAAAGATGATGTAGTCACAATCCCTGAGCTTCAAAGACTTTAATAATCTAGTAGAAGGAGAAAGAAGACACATTAATATTGAAATGGAATGTTAAAGGGGCTATGAAAGAAGGGTAAGGGGAGGACAGAGTGGCCTCCATGTGAAGAGGTTCAGGCAGCAGTTAAGCTTGAATTAGCTATTGAAAGGTACAGAGGTGAGGCAGAGAGCATTCTAGGTAAAAGGAGCAGCAACAGTAAAGTTAAATAAGTTTTTCACCTTATTCAAGAGCAAGAACGATCGAGGTCTTAAGATTTAAAAAAATTCTCAGAAAAAGAAACATAATTCTACAGTTTTTGTATTTAACAAGTTAATTCTTTCAATATAAAAAGTTGTCCATATTTTTTAATTGCTTAATGATCATCTAATCCTGTATTAATTCAACTAGTAAATATTGAGCACCTGCTATGTGCCAGGCATTGTAGTCCATGAACCATTGTTTCCTAGGTTGGTGCAGTGCACAAGTTGCACAGTCATACCAAGTGAACAAAAGGATTTTACATTAGCATGGGAAACAAACAATAAACAAACAAAATATATAGAAGGCCGGGTGGTATTAATGCTATGGGGAAAAATAAGGGAAGGAGGAAAGGGAATGACGGGTAGGGCAAGATGGTGGAAGTGGCTGTGGCTCAATTGGTTGCACTCCTGTTTACCGTATGGGAGGCCCCGGGCCCGATTCCTGGGGCCTCCTGGTGAAGGCAAGCCAGCCGGCATCGCCGACGCAGCAAGATGACTCGGGAGACAAGCAGACCCAGAAAAACGCCAAAAGCAAATGGACACAGCAAGCACAAGCAGAAAGGGGGGAATAAATAAATAAATAAAAATAAAAAAATCTAAAAAAAGAAAAAGATGGTAGCACTGGTATTTTTATAAGTGTGGTCAGAGAAGACCTTACTGGTAAGGTAATTTTTGAGCCAAGACCTGAAATAGATGAGAGCAAGCATTGGCAATATGAAAGTAGAGTGAACGGCAAGTGCTAAAAGCGTCAGGATGCTTGGCCTACTGAGCCTGAATAACAGAGAAAAGGAATAGAGTGACTAGACAGAGCGATAGTAATTAGAGTGAAATGAGTATTGGGAAGAATGTCCAATCCAGATTGTGTAGAACTTTGTAGGCCGTTGTAA
Source organism: Cabassous unicinctus (assembly GCA_029593785.1). NCBI lineage: Eukaryota > Metazoa > Chordata > Mammalia > Cingulata > Chlamyphoridae > Cabassous > Cabassous unicinctus. The sequence continues at coordinate 2,891 of JAQZBX010027262.1, forward strand.
GGACTTTGGCATTTAATCTGAGTGAGATGGGAAGGTATTGGAAGGTTTTGAGCAAAGAAGTGACATGAGCTGACTTAAATTTTAAAAGGATCACTGGCTGGTGTGTGGAGAATCTACTGGGAGCAAGGCAGAAACAGGGAGACCAGTTTGGAGGTTGCAGTAATCCAGGAGAGAGATGATGGTGGTCTGGACCAGAATGGTCTCTGGAGGTGGTAAAAAGGAAAAGGATTCTGGATATAATCATCAGCCTGAAATTTGAATGATCTTAATTTACCATTCTGCCCTCACCCCACCCCAATTTTATTAGTTTAGAATTGTGGTAAAGCCCTTCTTTAACATTCTTCTAGGGAAAAGGAGGAAATATGGCATGTGGGGAGAAATATAAACTGAGGAAAATAATAATATGATGTATTGCAACCACTGAACTGATTGTCATTTGTCACTATGCATTTTCTTCCTCCCAGGTAACTATCATAGCCCATCAGAAAAATGAAATGTTCTAGAGAGGAGCCATTCAATAGTTTATAAAATGGGTATAACATAAAACAAAACTAGTAATAAAGGAAGCATAAATGGGGCTTGGGGAGAAGAGGTTCCCATAGGGTTCAATATGTGTGCTAAGGATCTCATTCTCTTACTTTTGTTCAATTATTTTCTTAAGTTTAAATAGTCCCCATTCCTTTGTCTAAGTGTCTTTGCATGGCTTTTTTTTTTTTTTCCCCAAACACATATTGCTTTATTTAGTGTTTCTCTGAATTGCAGAAGTGTCAGCAATGGGCTGAAACCCCCAGTAGGGCACAGAGGTAGCTGGGCGGCCCCCAGGCCCTCTGGGGGGAAGCAGCAGAAAGAGGTGATGCCCCTGTAGCTCCTCCCAAGGCCAGCCCCTTCCCCAGGATCCCATGCCAGGGAGGAGGGTCTGAAGCCAGTAAAGGCCCTACACCCTTGAATTGGGGCCAAGGTGTGTCTCTCTCTAAGGCATGGACTCAGGCAGAAGTGCTTTTCCCACCTAGCAGCACCCCCAGGGTGATTGCTGGTCAAGGAGCCAGAGGAACATTTAAGGCATCACCTACTGCATGGCATTTTAAGAATAAAAATTATAAGAAGGGAGAATTAGTCAGTGGTATCTCAGTTTCTTCAGTTTCTTTTAATATATTTAGGTGGTCCAGTACCAAGAGACATTTATCAGAGAATCAAAAAACTTGAGGATAAAATCCTTGAATTGGAAGGCATCTCTCCTGAGTATTTTCAATCAATAGTAAGTATAAGTGCCTTTAAAATTTAAATAAAAGTGTTATTTTATTTCTGAATTCTTCTTTGTGTAACAATTTACTTATTGATTTGTGATCTCACTGTTTTATTTTTTTAATTTTTATTTGTTTTTATTGTTTTTTATTTTTTTTTTATTTCACTGTTTTAATAATTCAAAAATGAATGAACATAGTCCCATGGAGGGGGTTACCTAGTTCTTTAAAAAATTTGCTTCTAAATATTGTATTACAGACTCATGATTTTTAAAGTAGGGGTCCTTTTATTATACATTATCCAAATTCTTAAACTTAAGCCATTTTCATGGCATGATTTAAATCATCCTGGATAGTGATCAGTCTTGTCATTGTGAACTTGCTGTCTTGTAAACCAAAGGCTTCCTCTATCATTTATCCCTTCTGTCTCTTTTAATCTTTTCTCTTCACAAACTCCTTCCCTTAGCTTATTATGCACATGCTCACATTTCTTCCTACTGAACAAACACCTCAAGATGCTACTCTACCTTTTTCTTTACCTGAACCTCCAAACTTTGAAAGACTACTCTATTATTGTCTAATTCCTCAACTCTAGTATCCATTCATTCATTCATTCATTCATTTAGTCACTGACTCATTCTTCCCCTTTTCCAAGGACATTACAAAACAGTATTGTACTAATATCTTTTGTGGCACATGAACATTTTTTTAGATGAGCAAACCTGAGCTTTGTGTTATTTTCCTCAGTTTTCTGAGGTGATTATATATAACAACTGCCTTTTCAGAGTTTTTATTTTTTTAAAGCAATGTTGTATTAGAAAGAACTAAAATAATGTATAAGTGAGATTTTATTAAAACTATTTCTGAAAAATTACGGAAAATAGTTTCTCTGCTTATATTAGCATGGAATTATATAAGTCAACTGGTGAAACTGTATTTAAAATTCAAAATTATACATTGGGTATTGGAGAGAGGTACAGAAAAAAAGTATTTCCAAAGCAAGAAGGAAGGTCACATAACAAAAGTGGGCAGCAAGTCCTAAATGTCAAAAACTCAGAGGCAAAGTTTTAGGGATTTAATTCCCTTATATGTAAAATGAGATTTATAAAAGTACGAGGATTGAAGCAAGTATTAAATGAATCGATGCAGATCAAGCACTTAGCCCAGTGCTTAGCACATGGTAAAACCTCAATAAATATGAGCTATTTTCATTTATTTAGTTTCAGACACCATTTGTGAAGTAGCTATATAAATACGGATAAGTCACTCAATTATTCTAGCCTTTAGTTGTCTAATTTTAGAAAATTTGTTGGTCGTACTACAGAATTACAAAGCTCTTTGCACTTTTACGATTTTAATATTCTTGTAAATTTATCTTCTTGGAAAACTTTTTAAGTATTTTAAGACTTTTGCTGCAACAGTCTACCATTAAGTTTTTCCCATTCAAGCTGCTTTCATTAAGTAATCCCTATGAAGCTTATTTTTCTAGTTCATTTGCATACCTTGTTAACATAATTCTTGTTAATAATAGAACTTACCTTGCAAGAGAATGTGGTAGTATCAGATGCCTCCAATGAAACCATCTCCATTATTTATCTCTTCTCTCTGATTCTGATTTATGAAAACTTAACATATACCTATTACTAGACTTGGTTAAAAAAAGAACAAGCCCTTAAAACCATAATCTTGCTTTTTGGGGAAGCTATTATACATAGGATAGAGTGTTTGGTTAAAGAGGTAGAAGTAGTCAGATTGTAGAGGACTTTTAATGTTATGCCAAGGAGTTTAAAGTTTTAAAGTCTATTCTGCTGTCAGGGAAGATCTCTTGAAAGCTTTTGAGCAGAGGGGTGACTCGTGAAAGCACTGTTTAGAAAGGTTGATCTAATACTAGCGTGGGAGACAGATATAAAAGAAGAGACTAAGGACACGGAGACAATATTATATTAACTTAGATTCGAAGTGAGTTCTTAAACTTGGGGCATGAAAGGTAATAGAAAAGACTAATGGAAGAGACAGTAGGAAAGACAAGTTGACAAATACTGATAATTGGATATGGAAAGAAAGACATAGATCAAGGATGAGTTCAATTTTGGTTGGGAAAATGATACCGTTAAATAACCATCATTGACAGAAATAAGAAAATCTGGTGGGGGAGAATTTTGGAGGGAGGAAATGGGATTTTGAAATCATAGCATGATATGCAGATAGAAATATCAGGTAAGCTTTTAGAGACAGTTGGGAGAGTATGTTGAAGTGATAGTTAGAATGGATAAGAACACGGAGACTTCCAACGGCCGTCTGAGGGAAGCTTGTTGACTGCCTACCTTCAGAAGCTAGAAACAGTATAAATTATAACAGTATAAAATAAAAGGAATTATAAAACAGGCTTGGCATGGATGTGTTCAGTATGTCTTCAGCATTCAGAAAAGGATGGATGATGACAATCTAATAAAACTAGTGTGTTAAAAGTATTTCCAAATGTGTTAAAACTGGTGATATATTTGAGTACAAGAATTACTTCTGTATTAGTATTGGAAATGGCATATCCAGATTAATAGTGAGCTACTGGAACAGTTTAAGCATTCAGGTTGACTTTGTCCTGCAGGCCCATGTAACATATGGCAGAGACATAAAGGGAAAGAAGATTTCCTACTCACCCTTCTACAGTAGAATGAATGAGCCATCTCTGTGAGCTTTTTGGAATAGAGCCAGCTCTAGGATTGTCCTTAAACATGAGTGTAGTTGAACATAAACCTTACAGAGGATATAGCACATTATTCAGCACACTCACTATCCTCACATGCTGGAAGTCCACTTGTGGTAATTGTACAACTTTACATATTTATCCCTCAAACATGTACAGGAGACACAGTCCTCTAGCTTCTAAAGTTAATAAGGGAAAGGTGGATCCTTTACATTTCTTATGGAATGAACTTTTGTTGAAAGTCAAACTTCTGGACTCTGAAGACTCTGATTTTAATTGAAGTGTATTTATCCACATTCACATCTAAATGAATTCTGCACACAGGGGACCTCTAACAGTTAAATAGAGATTTATCATCATGGGCAACATTGAAGCATGGCATATGAAAAGGTAAACATTAACATTAAAAAAAAAGATGTAAATTGTATTCAGTCATAAAATAAAGCCCGATTATCTCGATGTTTTCATTTTATGAGATACAAAACTCCAAAAAATAAAAGTTAATGTAAACAAAATTACAACAAAGGTTAATGTTTATTGCACCTTTTAAATATCTTTACCCTTTACATGAAACAGGGAGAGATTTTAATGTGGTAAGATATAAAAATTTTTTAAAGGCATGGCTTAACAGATTGTTTAAAGGATATGATCCTTATGAGTATTTCCAAAGAATTACTGATTTTAAATTATGACACTTGAAAATGGTAAGAATAACATACTTCACAAATATATTTCCATAGTACTTTGTTCATTTTGTAGCACTTACCACTTAAAATTGTATGTTTACACATCTGTTTTTCACACTATATTTTGAACCTCTCAAGGGTAGGCACTATGTCTTGTTCATCTTTGAACACACAGAATGTAGTAAGCACCACCTAACTCTGTGAATGAATGGGTAGGATTTGGCTGATGGTTAATTATTGGAGTTTTGAAGGTGTCTTGTTACCTTTGTTCCAAAGCACTGTCCAAGCAGCATCTAAACTCCAGTTTTTAATGGTAACTCCTGGAAGGGAAGGAAGGAAGGAAGGGAGCATTGAAGGCCAAGTCAGCATCATGTGAACAGGCCCTATGTGTATAAAAGAGCACAGGGGTCCTGAAGCATGAGGGAAGCAACCAGGTCAGACTGGAAAATGAGATTATAAGCACATTTTAGAGGGCCTGGAAGGTCACATTAAGCAGTTTGTACTTTCAGTGGCATTGGAACACAGGTAAGATTTTGAGAGAGAGAAACTTGTCATTTGGTCCCTGTCTGGTGGCAATATGACAGTCTGAGTTAAAGAGAAATTGGGGGTCTAGGGAATTAGGAAACATGTCATTGTCCAAGGCAGAGAGAAATGAAGGTCTGAATCAGGGTAGTGCGACTAGAAGGGAAGAACATTTAAGACACTGCCTCTGTAGAATCAGCAGTCCTTTACAACTGATTAGAGTGAGAAAGAGGGTTGGGCATGGAAGAGACCTCTTTACCCTTGAGTTACCTTAGAACCAGAGGTTCCCTGGATGTGTGCGCGCGCGTGCTTAATCATCTTTTTGGGACATAGGCATTAACAGCTATAAATTATGTGCTAAGGTAAAAGAATGGGAGAGAAGAGAAACTTTTGAATTCTTTCTCTGGCTGCTTCTTTAGTGTACTGTACTCTCAGATGTTTTTCCTCAGGTACCAGAACCTATTAAAATGTTCACTTTTTATGCTGAGATTCCTTTGTACCTAAGAAATAAATTTTAAAACTAATCCAGTGTGTCCACAATAGATGTAGTGTTTCTAAATATTCTCCTTGTCAAAATATCCTGCTCAGGCCTAAAATAAGCCCCCAAAGACCACATTTTACTATATTTTTAAGTCTTTGAGTCACTAATGTGTATATTCTCCTCATTCTAACTTTTGGATTCATGATACAGTAATCTTATTGCTCAATGACTTGGAAACTATCAACTATAGATTAAACTGTTAGGAGAGTAGATTTTCATCTGGTATTTAAAAAGCCACCTCTTGGGAAGGTATAGGAGACTGAACAATGACCAAATTAAACATTAAGTCCTTAACTGCCCATTGGCAGACTGGCAAAGGAAAAAATCTATTTGATTTTTCCCCATATTTAATAATTCCAACACTTAATTATTTCCCATTTATTATAACTACTGATAAGAGGTGTACTCTATAGTCTCTGAATCAGCTTTTGACACAAAAGGAAATGTGATTTTTAACCTTCTCTTCTAAATTCCAGTTGTCAGAAATGCTCATGAGAATATTTTGCCACCCATGTTCATAGTTTCTTTGTCAAATTTACTAATTTGCCATTAAAAAGCTTGTGATGTGAAATTAAGAACAAAATCTGGAAAGAACTCATTAGGCCAAGGCTTAAAAGGTTCAGCAGCCTGTCAGTGAGACTGTTCTCAGGTTCAAGTGATAGAAATTTTAACTCAAACTGGTTTTAAACAATTTGAAATTGACTTATAAAAGAAGAAGTCAGACGGTAGTGCAATCTTCAGGGTTAATTACTTCATTGGCTAACTCATGATTGCCAAAGACTTGGGTTCTTTACCCTTTCAGCTTTGGTTGGTGTTGGCTTCTTCCCCAGGCAGATGGCAAGACAGTTACAGCACTTCCAGGTATCCTATCAGATACTGTAGTGTCCAGGAGAAGAAGAGAAACTGTTCTTTTGAGGGCTTTCTCTTAAGGGTGAGGAAGCTTTATCCAGAAGCACTGTCTCTCCCCTCCAACAGACCTCTCCCTACTTATTGGCCAGAATTGGGCCTATGCCTATTCTAATCACTGGCAAAACCAGTTTCTTTGCTTGGGATGGGATCAGCATTCCCCTCAGTCACATGTTTCCATATAGCTGCAGTAGATTGCTTGCATAGGGAACTACAGTGCCCATTATAGTCAGTCAGGGGTGTGTTTGTGTTTATACTCCTTGGCCTGGTATGCTAAATATTCTGTTTTCCTCTGTCCCTACTTTACTTGTTTATCATCCTAGGATAGAAAGGTTCAAAAAAGAAGGAAACCAAGTAGAAAATCCCCAGAGCACTTCTTTCTATACTCACTCAATTTCATTAGAATCTGGCAATTAATGAGAAAGTATGTATTGCCTGGAACAAGCATGTTGCTACAATGTTACTACTATATACTTTTAATAGCATCATCGGTTCAGGGTAACTTACAGAATATAAGAAGGTAGATGTTGGTTGCAGACAGTGCTTGATGAGTTTGTGAGCTTTGTTTCTGGGCTTTATTTCTGTAAGGGTTCTCAAAGGCTCTCCATATTTTGCACTGTGTTCTTTAAAGGAAAATCTAAACATTGGTCAATTGATTATTCCCCCGCCCCCCTCTTTTTACTTTGATTCTAGAATTTTTCTGGAAAAAGAAGAAAAGTTCAACCACCTCAAGTAAGTTAAATTACTACATTTTTCATTTTGGCTTCTGAAACACTTTGATTAGTTTAATAACGTCAGTATTAGTAAAAGTTTCTACTGTGCCTGCCCATTACTTCATATCCTAGAATTTAGGACTGAGGAAAAGGACAGCATAAATTAATGTACTTGAAATAGAGAAATAATTTTATTCAGAGCATGGAGTAACTCAGATGGGCCAAATATAAAAATCTTTATCCTACTTTTGATAGAAGAATGTATCAGTTACAAAATGCTTAAAAAATAATAAATGCTCAAATGATTTAAATCTCCTCTCCATTATCTCCACCTCTTGCTGACACCACTAATTAGCAGCATTTAAGTCAATAAAGGGTGCTTAGCAGAGGTTAACTTCAGTTCCCCCCTGTCCAAAGTGCTGTACTTTATTAATTAGTTGAATTTCAATGCTAGTCTTTAAGAATTGGTCAGCATATATAGTAGTTCAACTTAAAAATTATTTTCATGAGGAGAAAAACCACATTTTATCATGTTATTGAATGTTTTAAATATTTATAGTTCATTTAGTACTTTTTCTGCATTAAGACACTTCAGAGTCTTATTCAGCAGTTGTGTTCTTATTGTTTACAGCAGAACTATTCACTGGCAGAACTTGATGAGAAAATTAGTGCCCTCAAACAAGCCCTGCTCAGAAAATCAAGAGAAGCAGAATCTTTGGCAAGTCACCACCTTCCATGAAAAATTCCTCTCATCCTTGTCATTTTACTATTTTTACATACATTCATGTAGCATACATTGTAATTAATTAAATGGATATGCATTTATCAGTGTAGACTTCCTTATGAAGTCAAGGTTTATTTTCATTTGAGTCCAGTTTGTAGCAAGTAATCTTCAAATAGTGAGTTTAGAAATAGTGTTGCATTTAAAAGAGAATGTCAGAATTTATTCCCTTCTGTTATAAAGGAGGTATTTTAGAAATTAAAAAACTTAATTTGAAAGTACATATTTTTTTGTGTGTGGACCTCAGAATGGAAGATTTATTTTCGATAGTGATATTTAAAAGGACTTTATATTTGTAAAATCAGTGTTAACTAGTTTATTAGTTTATGATACTTTGCACATAATAGGCATTCAACAAAAATTTGACTGAAATGAATTTTAAATGCGTGCATAAATGTTTTTTTTTTTTTTCAAATGTCAGACAGTTTTAATGTAAATAAACAATACAATTGTTTTGTACCTAGATTACAACTTCAGCCCCTTATTAGCTCTGTGACCATAAGCAGGTTATTTTAATCTCTGTTTGTGCCTTAATTTCTTTATATGTAAAATGGAGATGATAATAGAACCTACTTTATTGGTTGTTATGAAGAATAGGTGAGTTAATGCATGTACAGCTTTTGAAACAATGTCTGGCCCAAGGGTAGTGTTCAATAAATATTAGCTATTATTGTATAAAACCAGGTCTATCTTTGGGCAGTAGATAAAATGTTACAAACAAATTACAGTTTCTGCCTGTTGAAAACCTCACCTTTTAACAATGCCTAGGTTATGTTAGGACATATATTGCCATAGATGCAAATTAAACATTTAAAAGATGCAGCTACAGTTACATAGGAAATTGTTCATGGAGTGGCTTTTAGGTCAAGAATTGTTTGGTTGCAAGAATGAGAAATCCACCTAAAATAGTTTGTAAAGGGGAGTTTAAAAAAAGAATCAGAAATTGGGAACTTAATTGCTGGAAGTATAACTGGACATTGTGGGATCTAGAAAGTCACCAGGCAGTTAATCTCTTTATGTTTCTTTTTGTCTGGCTGGCTCTGCTTCTTCTCTGTATCTAATTCTGCCCCAGTCCCCTACCCTCCTTGTTTTCTGCTTTCCCCCTGTGTCTCTCTCTTTCTGTCTTATGCAGTCATCTGTGCATCTGCTTCATTCTCTTTCTGTGGTCTGATTTTTCTGAGAGCCTCTGCAATTCTGCTTTCCCACATGGGGTGACCATGTCAGCTCTCTCTCCATAATCTAGGCTCTTTGATGCCTTTGAGCTGCCATGGTGCAAACTTTGAACCCAACTCTAGAATGTTAGAACTTCAGTGACTACTGCTTACCTCAGTTTTTGTATCCCTTAATTCATATTCTTCAGAGACTGAACCTGACTTTTGTGATCAGGGGTCTGATTCAATCAGTTGTGGCCAGGATGGAGGGTCAGGACCTCTTCATAGACAGACGCAGTGTACACACAGACTTGCGTAACGATTTGTGGAAGCCTCGAAAATGGGGTCACTTGGTAAAAACTGGGCACTTTGGAATCATTCCAAAGAAGTTTGGATGTGAACTAGATCAAGTCCACTAATATCTTACCACTATATTTCATCTCTGTCCAGAAAACTCATCCTTCAAGATATTCTTGCCTAACTTGATCCAGTATTATAGGTACAGCTACAGATGCTTCTTCGCCAGTGTCCTTCTTGCCCAGAAGTGATCACCATCCTGCCAGAATGACATCCTTTAGGTTTAATGACAAATCTATTACATTGGAAAAGGAGGTTTATTTGGAGGTGGGGAGGGAAACCTGGAAAATGGGATTATATCTGGTCAGTGATCCAGACAGAAAAGGCCGTAAGTCTATTTCTTGACTGGCTAGGTAGTAGAATAAATTTCCTAAGTCATGCCTGACAGTCCAAGGATCTGCCCGTTAGGAGAATTTCCTTTCTTCATTCCTTCAGGTCTGTTCTTCTGAAGGACATTAGAGAGTAGTCTTCACGTCACTAAGTACTTATTGTCTAATGCCGTCATCCTTTTCTACTTGAGTCTGTAGCCTACAGAAGAGGCCAGGACTCAGCACCATGTTGGCATAAGATGATAGAGGTCCTTGTTTTTCAAGACTAAATTTCTTCAGGTATTAACTCCCCCAGAATTTTAATGGACATTCAGTCATTGTCTTTTTTGAGTATGCCATTAACTAAAAGGTGACACCAGGAAGTTTTGTAGGGGTAAGTGTGCTCTAATCACCAAGATACCCACATGACCATTTCTGGATTTTTGTTATTCAGCTTTTCTTATTCCCATTGTTTCATCTTAATAGCCCTGTCCTGGAGAATAAAGGACAAGTGACTGGAAAGAGGATTGCAGGGCCAGGAAGCTCTTCTTCCCTTTTCTGCCCCTATAAATGCTCCACCCCCATTCCCCCTGCCGGTTACATTCCAATCTAGAAAGGTATTTTACAAAGAGTTGGGGGTCGGGGAATGGCACCAACATGTTTGTCCCATGGACAAGGGTTGGGCTTTCCTAACTTCCAGCTACTGCTAGATATTTTTATTTGCTAGGCCCCTGAACTTTTCCAAACTCATAAATATCTAGACCTAGTGTCTTAAGCAATCTCAGCAAAAAAGAGCATAGTTATGCTTTTCCCTTTCTGCTTTTAGCCACACATCCTGGTACAGAAATGTATTTCTTTGCCATTGTACTTTAATTGTGTCCACAGGGAATTACATTTCTACATTTGATGGCTGGCTTTTAAATCCACCAAAGCTTTGCTTTAGTAGACACATGGTTTGGGTCCCAAGAGATTTTAGGCAGTTGTTTAGCTACTTTGCCATCACTTACCTCAAACTATCAGTTTTCCATGGACTAGGGAATCCTCTGTGTCCACCCATGTCCCTTATCTCTATCCCTCTCTGCCTAGAATCCACAGCTAGGTCTAAATTTTTGCCCAAGATCTGTTACTTGCAATCCCACTCCTGGAACTAATCTGTTTTAGGAATCTGTTGTTATCAAGAAAAAGTAACCTAATTCTAACTTTACTAAAGGAGTGTTGTTATAAAGAATGTAAGGAATCTGAATTACAGGAAGTTTAGCCATGCTGTCACCCTTTCTCCCTCACTGGCCCATATTGTCTGAATTCTGCTGCACATCTGCCTCATTCTCATTGTAGCTTGGTTTCTCTGAAGATATCTTCTTTCCTGCCTCCTTGCAGTTTAGGCTTGCTCAAGGCTTTGGACATGGGGGTACTGCTAGTTCTGACCCAGATCTTTGGCTTCAGTATTCAGTGTTTGTTTCTTATGATTCAAAATCTAGAAAAAAGAGGAACTCATATTCTCAACTTGGGTTAGTTCATCCCAGACCAATGAGCTGTAGCTTGAGTGGTGGGATCTCCAAGAATAAAACTAGCTACACGCACCCAGTTTTTTGGGAGGGTTGAGAAGTACTTTAAACAAAGAAAGCAAGGGCTGGAAACCTGGCCTTGTGATTTAGACTGGTGAGCATACAATTGACCTCTAAAGTTTTCAGTTCCCTAAGAAATATTTTTGTTCCATGACATTAAATGTGAAAACTTTTTATGATCCTTTAACTCTTGATATGCCCACCATCAGGGTCCAAAATTTTAGTGTGGGTTTCTTTTTTGAGCACTTCTATCTGTAAGGATTGATATTTAATGATTTTTAATCTTTCTCAGATATCCTCCAAAGGACAAAGAGAAATTTAACTTTTAAAAAATAGAATAAAGTTCATTATATCTAGTAATTACTATATGAATCCATTGGATCCTTTTATAAATCTATGATACACTATGGGATCTTAGTGATTTAAATTTTCTGTATCTTTTGAAACCTTTTGCTATTTCATCATCCTGGGAATGCATTAGTCATTACTAATTATTCCCAACTGTGCTAAAGATAACTAAAATAACAAAGCAGAATAATGATATAATCACCTAGAAGGATGATGTAACAGTGAAGTAAATCATCACTATTTCATCATCCTTCAGTTTTGATATTGCATCACCCATCGCCCAAAATAATGCATCAGGAAGGTATGAAAAAGTCAAGAGACACCTTCTCTGGTCTCTGTCTCTCTTTTTTTGGCTTACAATTGAGATTTCTGAATCTTTGCCCATACTGGCAAAAAGAAGATAATTGACAGAGAAAGACATTTCACAGACATTAAAGGAATCAAAAACATGAATTCAAAGAGACCAAGAACAAGTCATAAGCCCTGGTTCTGTGGGTGTGAACTCATTTATTAATAGGATCTTTTAAGATCCTATTAAAATGAAGTCAAACTGAATTAGGGTGGGCCTTAATTTGGTATGACACACATTCTTAATAAGCAAAGGAAATTTGTTTGTGAAGAACAAGCCATAGGAGGAGTCGGAAAGAGACAAAATCATCATGTGATGGAGGCAGAGATTGCCCACAAGCCACCGCCGTAAAGCTACAGACTGCAGAGAGAACCTGATCCTGGTGACACCTTGATTTTGGACTTGTAACCTCCAATAAGGTTGTGAGCCAATAAATTCCTGTTTTTTAAGCCAACATGTTTGTGGTATTTGTCATCAGCTCTGGCAAACTAAGTCAGATAGATATCCTAGATTAGTTTTCTCAAACTCAAGAATCAAGTGAACCATTTATTTTTAAGAACAAAAAGGAAATATGGTGTTCTTTTCCAGCCACTCAATAGGAAGGACTTCATCATGTAATATTTTGTGACAAGGACCTGGGCTATCTAATTTTGGTCCATCTTTTATGATGTTTATTAACCCAAATTTTCTTGATATACTTCATAAGTGGACAAATGGTTTAGACAGCAATGTATACAAAGGTGATTGGAAGGAAATAAATGAAGAAATGAAAAAAATCATTGGATTGATTGTTCTAATTGGTGCATATACATCTAAAAATTAAATTGTTTTGCAATAATTGCCATCCCTCATGAATCATCAGAGTTTTTAAAAGTATTGCATTTTCACAATGTAAGGACAAGAAGAGCCAGAAGTAATGATAATCTAGAACCTACTAGAAATGTATTTTAAATCGGGAAAGAATACTTACAAGATAGAGATGTTCTAAGTTCATGCACAGCAGATGAACAGTTAGTTGCACTCAATAGACATTGTACATTTCACATCAAGAAAACATGAAATAATTTGAATTTGCTATGTTTAAATTCATATAAAAATTTCTAATAAAGTTTTTTTAAACTATTATTTCATACTTCTATAAATTATTTGTAAAATGACAAAATATATTTCAAAATTTTTAAAAAATCCATTGGACCCAGATGGTAAATGGTAATAACTATTTTTCCAGGTATACTAAGAGTTAAAATAAATTTTTGTTTTTTTTTAAAGATTTATTTATTTATATTTATTTATCCCGCCCTTGCTGCTTGTGCTCACTGTGTCCATTTGCTGTGCGTTTTTCTGTGTCCACTTGTCTTCCTTTGCTGCATCATCTTGCTGTGCCAGCTCACCACACTGTGCGGGCCCTGAGCTCACCGCACCACCGCGCCATGCGACCAGGCCGTGGGAGCTCCTTCACCAGGAGGCCCCGGGGATTGAACCCCCAGCCTCCCATATGGTAAACAGGAGTCCAACCAATTGAGCCACAGCTGCTTCCCAAAATATGTTTTTAAAATTAGAAAATGTTTGTAAAATTCATATGCATAACATTGAATTTTTAAAATTGTACAAAAGTATTGCTATCAATTTTTAAAAAATGATTCCAAGAAATTTAAATACATGTGCAATCACTTCCCACACACACATTGCCCCTAGGAAATTTTAGTAGAGAAGAGTGAATAAAGCTTTGAGAAAATCCTTGGATTGCAAAATGATCACATTTCTACTTTTTAAAAAAGTGTAAACGTTGTAAATAGTTGGCAAAATGTATTCCCTATGTAAAAAGTAGAACTCTTTAGAAAACAACCCATTCTTATGGGACAAAATGCTTAAAATATTCTGACTTGTTCTTGATAAACACAGAATTGTTGAAGGAATTCAATTCATTATAAGTACTAAATTCTTTAGATGGCCTTACCATGGTGGTCTTTATCTAAACTGCTATCAATCAGTAGTAAATAGAAAATTTTTTCAAAGTTATCTTAAAACTTTGAATATTGATATTATTTTAGACTATCAAACATATGGAGCTAAGTTAGTAATGGATTTTTACCGTTCTGGAATTGCAAAGTTGGAGCCCCCCACCTCCTTTTTTTCCAAAAAATATGAACTATTTCAAGCATACAGAAGAATACAGAAAATAATATATCAGACAACCATATTCCACCCCCAGATTTAATAGATGTTAACATTTGCCATATTTGCTTTGTTTTATTTTTTTTTTAAATAGGAAAGATACAGCTAAAAGCTACCCCTTTTCTCTTTCTCCAGATAGAACCACAATCCCGAAGGTGGTATGTATCATTTTATATATGTTTAGAAAAGTATAACCAAACTTAAAACATGTTGGGTTTTTTTGTTTTGTTTTGTTTTTTTGGCTTGAAGCAACAGAAATGTATTCTCTCGCAGTTCTGGAGACCAGAAGTCCGAAGTCATTATCACTGGGCCAGAATCAATGTGTTCCTCCAAAGGCCCTAGTGGGGAGAACCCTTCCTTGCCTCTTCCAGCTTCTGGTGGCTGCTGGCATTCCTAGGCTTGTGGCTGCATCACTCCAGTCTCTGCTTCTGTCTTTGTGTGGCCTTCTCCTATTTCTTCTATTTCTCCTTGTGTCTCTTCTCT
>JAQZBX010027262.1:17820-28578 GCA_029593785.1 Cabassous unicinctus
TCTTCCTCTGAGACTCCTGATCTCATTTTTCTGCCTCAGTAGAAAGACAAATGATAGATGAACTCATCCCAATGAACAAATCTGGAGAAAAAAAATATGACTGATGCTTGAAGTTCCTGGCCCTGATCTTTTATTTGTTTTCATACGGTAAAATCTAGAAAAAGGGAATCAACAGGGCATACTCTTGACCTTAGTCAATTGCCTGAAGCTATTAGCCCAATGTGCCATTGTAATATAAAAAGAAATTATGGAAATTTCATTTATTCATTCAATACACATTGAATAACAAACATTGAATAAGGCTGGGTATACACTGATAAATAAAACAGTTGGAATTTCTGCCTTCATAAATCTTAAAGTTTGTGTATGTCCTCATCCATGGTACTGACAATAGTCCCAGTTGTTTCTTTTCAGGAAAGCTGGGGGTATCTGGAACTACCCAAGAAGCATAACTAACATTATCAAGCAAATACATGAATGAAAATAACCAGGAAAGCTAATTATTAAGGTTCATGTATCAGGCTGTTTTTGTATGCAAATTACAGAAAACTACTTAACCAATTTATACAATGAGAAGATTTATTATTACACATAAAAAGAAATCCAAGGTTGGTTGATTCACCAGCTCAGTAACAATCTCTAAAGATCCAGGTTCTTCCCATCTCTCTGCTCTGTCATCTGTAGACCAGTTTCTTCATGGAGGCAAGATGGCTGCAATATTTCTAGGTATCACATCCAGATGAAACAATGCAGATAGCAGAAGCAGTATTTCTTCCCATGTGTCTTTTTTCTCAATCAGATTCCCCTTACATCTCATTGGCCAGAATTGCACCATAAGCTCTTCCTAAACCAGTCACTGGCAAGTGGAATTAAATTTTCATGATTGGCCTAGACCAATGTAATTCATTTAGAAATATTTATTGAGGACCCCATGTTCTTTTTTTTTTTACTTTATTTTGTACATTTAATAATTGAAAATATAAACAATTAAAAGCAAAAAAGTAAACATGAATAAATACATACATTTCCCAAATGTAATGGATACATAAATTTTTTTTTTGAATCAATATGTTACACAATATATTTGGTTCATAGTAACGCATTCATACAGTATTTGCCCTTTTGTGTCTGGCTTGCTTCGCTCAACGTAATGTCCTCCAGGTTCATCCATGTTGTCATATGCTTTAGATTTCTTCTTACAGTTGCATAATATTCCATCGTATGAATATACCACAGTTTGTGTATCCATTCGTCTGTTGATGGATACCTGGGTTGTTTCCAGCTTTTGGCAATGAGGACCCCATGTTCTTTATAGCTGAAAATAAATACAAACTATTATGAAAGGCAAATATTGTGTAAAGCTCAGGAATATACAAACATTTATTTGGGAAATTAAAATCCCTGTTAAATTAGTTCACCAATTAATTCATTTTTAATGTTTTCATCTGAATATACTAGTTATCTGCACAAGGGAAAGAAGATCAATGAGAGGTGCCTATTCCCATATGAATCACAAGTTTTCCTGATATTTTCTTGCTCTCAGCAAAATAATTACACAAATCTGCAACTTCAAATGGGAAAAATAATAGAAAGTAGGCATCATTCAATATTTAAACTCTTGTCCGTTTCACCAAAGAAACATCGTTACTGAAAGGACACTCTCTTCCCTCAAGAAATAAAGGTAAGTTCCTGACACTGTTTTGTATTTTGTCAATGAGCCAAACTTTGTTTTCTGTTGATGATTAGAAGGAATTCTTGGATTAAATTATACTGCTGATAAGGGAAATAATCCTTTGAATTTGTAGGGTACTTTACGTTTTCAAAGGGCTTTTTCATTAACCTGAATTATATCTCATTCCTGCTCTGAGAATGGATATACAACTGCATTGATTCCTCATATTTTAGATGTGAGAACTGAGATATGCCAAAAGTTAAGCGATTTACCCAAAGTTTCATGGCTATGTAACTGAAGAGTCAGGATTAAAACCAAATTACTTTTATTCCTGCTCTAATGCTTTTTTGAGCAGTTTAACAAGGTTTTGTGTAATTAAAAATTATTTGACACTGTAAAAATCTAGCCAGGAACATCAGAATCTCCTGATGCCACAAATACAAAATAACTGAATAAATTCAGATATGTCCTCTTTCGGATCTTACTTTCTCCAACCTAGTCCCAGCTTTTAAATTCTTGAAATCTAGTTTGTCATCATTAGATATGTTAGGTTCAAAATTTTCCTTTTCCAAATACTCCTATCTCTTTCCCCTATTAAGAATCACTATATATTCTGTATAAATATGGGATAAATTAAGAATCCAGCAAGTTGGGGCTTGGGAACTTGCATGACTTTTAAATTCCATTTACATCTTGATTCTGAAAGAGCCAAAAGTCAAAGTGAAAAAAGACAAGTTTACCTAGAATGAGACCCTTAAAGACAAATTTGAGAAAAATCTCATTAGAAGATGCCTTGACTAGGAAGAATAACACTTCATTTTCCTGTATTTCACAAGGATTAAAAGTGAAGAAATGTCTTAAATCATTCAAAAGTGATGGGTGGGGGATAGGAAACTAAGCAAAGGAGCAGGTTCAAAGAAAAAGTTCTAAAACTAGAAGAGGGGCAACAATTTCTTTCAAAAGGATTGTGACAAGCCATTTCCCTTTGAGAAAGCTGATACAAGTGGAAATTATAGAAAGTGAAAATTGTACATTTTCTGCCCAGACCTCTCTCTCAAACTCTAGACCCCTATATGCAGAGGCTCACTCATGATCGTTGCTTAGATGTCTGAGTCAAATCAAACTCACCATGTCCGAAAGATCCTATCCTGTGATGAAAAAATTTTGGTAATGGATGGTGTTGATGCTGATACAACATTTTAAATGTAATTAATGCCACTGAATTGTACATTTAAAATGGTTAATGGGGAGCAAGTGTAGCTCTGGTTGAGGACCTGCTTCCCAGATACGAGGTCCCAAGTTCAATTCCCAGTGCCTCCTTTAAAAAAAAAAAAAAGTAAAATGGCAAACAATTTAAATACATATATATATGTGTATTTTTTAAAGACAACATACTGATCTTTTCCCCTGACCTGCTCGAGCGACATCTTCCCCATCTCAGTGAATGACAACTCCCTTCTTTCCAGTTCCTCAGGTCAAAACACTTTGGAGTTATCTTTAACTCCTATCTTTCTCTCAAACCCCACATTCAATTTGACAGAAAACTCTGTGCCTCTACCTTCAAAATATATTTAGAATCCAACCATTTCTCTTTGCTTCACTGTTCCTACCCCAGCCTGAGCCACCATCATACTAATCCCTTGGATTACTGCAAAAGGCTCCTATGGTCCCCCTGTTGCTGCCCTTGGCTCTCTGCTGTCTACTTTCAGCACAGCAGCCAGAGTGATCCTTTACAATCATAAGTCAGTTCACGTCACTTCTTTGCTGAAAACCCTACAACGGATTCTCAGTTCACTCAAGAAAAAAACAAAGCTTTTCCAGAGGCCTACAGTGCCCTCCATGATCTTCCCACCCTCCACGTCCTCCCTTCCTTCTCTGACAGTCTCCCCTGTACTCTTCTGCCTCAGCCGTACTGGTCTCCTTGCTGTCTGGAACACACCAACCACGCTCCCACCCCTTAGCTGGGCTCTAAGTGTTTCCACTACCAGGAGCATGTTTCTAGATCACTGTCCCACACCCCCTTCATATCTTTCTCACATTTCACTTTCTCAGTGGGGTAGGTTCCCCGGACAAAATACAGGGCACCAGTTAAATTTGAATTTCAGATAAACAATTTTTTTAGTATAAGTGTGTCCCACTTGTTTATCTGAAATTCAAATTTAACAGCATCCTATTATTTTTTTCTGTTATTTTTCTATATCTGGCAACCCTACTATAGGTTCTACCCTGACCCAAGTACAACCTGCCTCATCCCCAACCCCTCAGCACTCCAGATTCCTCTCACCTGCTTTTATTTGTTTTTGTTTTTCTTTCCTCATGACACTCAGCTTCTAACAAGCTATATCATTTACTTATACATCATGTTTATTGTTTTCCTGTCTCCCTCCTTTGGAAAGTCACCTCTATATGAGCAGTTGTAGCATAAAAGCAAAATTTAATTTGTGGCTAACGGATTTAGTTTTTCAGCATATTTCTTTTCCCTTGTTTTGAAGAGTTAAACATTTTTCACAAAAACAGGGAAACATAGACGCTTCTCTCTCTCCACCCTTACTATTCTTATACATCTAATACATATACAAATAAATTAATAGAATTGATTTCCATTCAAAGCTAACCATTTGCAGTAAACTAGAAAAATTTGTCTTCCAAATATGTGTATACCTTACACATAAATGTAACAGGAAATTCCAATTTGGGGAAAACCAATTACCTTTTACAAATCCAAGCATTGTGAATGAGTTTCCCAATTATGTCCTTTCTTTGGTAGCAACCAAATATATATATAAAAGTAATAAATGGACTTTTTTCTGCAGCAGCAAGAAGTTCATCTGTAAATCAATAAAAGCTATGGAATATGTTACCATCTTATTTCCTTTCTTCATTCATTTATTTATTCATTCATTCAGTGTACCGTTGTTATTTAGCTGCCATGTGCTGAGCACGGTGTCATGCATTGGGGAGGAGAGTAAGAGAGATACACTTGAAAGGGAAGAAGTATCCAGGTCCAAAGGACCTTGCAAATCAGCTTGGGGAGCCAGTGGAGGAGCAGGGGGATGTCCTGATCAGATTTGCAGTTTAGAAAAATCACTCTGGCTTCTGGCTACAGTGTGGAGAATAGATTACTATGCTTAGGTGCATTCTATTTGATTAAGAAGTTATTATAATAAAAAGGGTCATAACCTTAACTTCTGGGCCTTAAGGGAAAATTTTCAGAAAAGGGTCCTTTGAAGAAACTACTGTAGATCTGTTTTAAAATACTCTATTATGGTCTGTTTAAATGTAGTTTTAAAAAAATTATCTGTATAGCAAACATCTGCAACTCTAAGATAGATGCAGTTTTATTCAATTCTGTAAATTTTTGCTAATGAGTGACAGAATATACAAATGGACAATGACCAGGAAATTCTGATACACCATCAGCAGTAATCAGACAAGGAAATTGACCCACTACCTGCAGCAACCAGTCCAGGAAGCTAAACCACAATTCCTATAATAATCAACCCAAAATAGACTTGACTTGACTAATAACTGACAGCTTCCCTAATTTTTGTCCCTGCTTCCAACTTCGGACCAACCAGAGAAAGTTAACTATGCTTTCCTAACCAATCACATAGGATGCCCCACTTCTAGTTAGTTTGCCTCTAGCCTCCCCATGTCAACTGCCTATTATCAGGACATACCTGGTGTCTTCCCTTGTTTTCACTGTAAAGCTTTCCCACTCCTCTGTCTTCTTTTGTGTCTCTGCCAAATACAAGTGATGGTGGCTGACTGCCTTGCTATGGCAAGCTCTAAATAATTAGCTTTTGTTCTCATTTGAGTGTTCTTCATTTATTTCCATATGGACAAGGGAAAAAAGTGGAGAAAAGGGAAAAAAGAGCTAGGAGGAATGAACAATTTTGAGTAACACAAACCAGCGAAGTGTGAAGGAACTTCATGTGTACCATCTCATTAATTCTTACATTCAACCCAAAGAGGCTATTGTATTATTATCCCTGTTTTGCAGGTAAGATATTTGAGGTGATGGTCCTGCCCTCGGTAAGGGACAGGGTTTATCACCCTGCCCCCTCCAAAGCCCATGTGCTTGCCTCTAAGGTAAGCTGCAAATATATTTACAGTACAGCAGAGTTAAGCAGCATATGGATAGGGGAAAAGGTGTGATAACCTTGAATAAAAATGTAATAATGGGAAAATGATCAGCTGGAGCAAAGGGGAAAAATCAATTGGCAAAATAAAATTATGAGGAATTACCCTTTTGATAAAATCAAAAAGCCAGTTTGCTTCTGAAATGAAGAGATACGGAGATAATTCAGTCTTCTGAACACCACAAGTATAGCCATAAACATAGTTTCTGTTGAACTACAGAATTCAAGAGATGGCCTTCTTGCTGAGGTATTTAAATTAAAGATGAGGGAAGCGGGTGTGGCTCAGTCGATAGAGCCCCCGTTTACCATGTGTGAGGCCCCGGGTTCGCTTCCCTGGGCCTCCTTGTGAGGGCAGGCCGGCCCGCGCAGCACGAAGGGGCTGATGCAGCGGGACCTCACAGCAAGGGGAAGATAAGCAGACACGGAGAAGACACACAGCGAATGGACACAGCAAGCACAAGCAGCAAGGGGGGGATAAATAAATAAATAAATAAATCTTAAAAAAAAAAAAAAATTAAAGATGAAATAGTACAGAAAAGAAGTCCAGTTATTAACTTATTTAATATAACCCCCCTCACATACCCTGGTATATGACATTGGCCAGGGAGGCTTAATCAGCATTCACACCTGCTGATAGCTAGCTGCTTTTGGTAGATTTGGCTGCCTTGTAGGGCAATGCTTTTTACTACAAAGAACAATAGGTCTTCGCTCCCCTTAAGGAACTTACATTCATCTTTATTCCTCCAAACTCCAGAATGCAGCCTTTCCTAGAGAGATCCAGTCATTCTGCCTTCATGTCTTTTCTAACACACAGTCTAATCCTGGGCTGGGTGTGCAGCCAATTGTTACTCCCATGTTAAGATTTGAGGAGGACAGGAAATGTCTCCTTCCTGAAAACAGCTTTCCTAGTACCTAGTAGAGGTCTTGGATTCATATGCGTGATTGGGTCATTACCCATTTACCTCATTAACTGATCAGTCACCAAACCTAGTGGGAATGAAACACAGAATGGTGAGCTTTGATGGGGAAGGTGTGAAGAGGGATGCTGGCCCAGGGTAACCTGCCTCAACAAGAAGGCCAGATATCCAGGGAGTGGGTGAATCTATTTAGGTAAGGAGGACAGGGGCTGTATGCCCAATATGGTAATTTGAGACTGTTTGTACTCCAGAAAATTATGTTCTTAAAGCTGGTCCATTTCTGTGGGTGTGAGCCTATTTTGGGTGGCACCTTTTAATTAGGTTACTTCAGCTATGGGCTTTTTGATTAGGTTACTTCAGTTGAGGTGGCCCAGGGCGGGTCTTAATCCTCTTACTGGAGTCCTTTATAAACAGGAAGAATACAGAGAAAGAGAGAAATTCACAGAAGCTGAGAAAAAGCCAGAAGCAAGAAACTGAAACAAAAAAGCTGAGAGAGAAGGGAGAACCCAGCAGATGCTGCCATGTGCCTTGCTATGTGACAGAGGGGTCCAGGATCACCAGCAGCTGGTCTTTGGGGAGAAAGCATGGCCTGATGATGCCTTGATTTGGACATTTTTCTCAGCCTCAGAACTATAAGGTTTCATAAATTCCCCATTGTAAAAGCCAACCCATTTCTGGTATATTGTGGTTCAGCAGCCTAGCAAACAAAAACATCCAACATACCACAGAGTGCTAGGTACACAGAGCTCAATAAATCTTCTTGAATAAATGTTGAGGTATTATGAGAAGTATGGATGGGAGGGCAGCCCCAAAACTCATGTTTATTTAATAAGTTTTTACTGACTGTATCTGGATAGGCAAGACACTGCTTAACTGAACAGAGTGGTGATAAAGTGAAGTTATCCATATATACCCTCTCCACGGGTCATGGTATGAGCCATGTGTGAGTTTTCCTCTCTCAAGTATAGGTGGATTTTTTTGTGCCTTTGTATTTATTAACAAAGCATCAAAGAAAGAGATGAAAGAGAAGGAAGAGAGGCAAGACAAAAACTTAGTAATTCTTTCAGTCTCTGCCTGGCCTCTTAGAGGTTTGTGTGAGGCATCACTCAGGCAGGTGGTTCAACTGTAAATTGGTACACCTTTGTCCTTAAGGTGGCTTTTACTGAGGAATACATTTTTGCTGAGAGGCTTAAAGTTTAAGTCACCTGGAAATGGAAGGGGGAAGATTTAAAAGTTCCAATTTGATAAACCAGCAGCCACTACACTTGATGAGAGCAGTAGGAAAGAGAAACATTCTTACTGCCAGAGCATTTTGCAGATAATTAAAGTGAAGACTTTGAGTTACAGCCGGGCGATTTTAGCATACCTGACACAGGGTTTGACTAGAGCTCTCTCAATGTCTCTTCCAATGCAGTTATGCTATTAGCTTTCAGAATATCCTACGTGGGGGAAAAAACACTTTTCTTTGAGCTATTCCATTTTTCAATTACTAAAGAGCTTTGAGTTTAAAAGTTCACCAAAAAATCCATCATGCTCCCATCTCAGATATACCCCTTATCTAATGGGTAGTAACTAGATCACTCTTTCAAAACACTAGAGTCCGCATTATTAAACATCCAGCTGCCCTATTTTACACTTGGAATGGGCTATGCAATAAACCCATTTGATCTTTTCTCTATTGTCAGCTTCAGAATGTATACAGGATTTGCTTCTTTACTATAGAAACAGATTTCTTCTTTGCAGTGTAAGAAATGATTCATCTCTAGGAGGCTAATTTCTTATAGTTGAGTGCAGGATCTTAATAAATAAACTAAAAAGTGAAGTGTTATTCTGAACAGCCCTCACACCAGCAGGAAGAATCAGTGAATGAGGAACCATGGAAGACTGTTCACTCCATACCCATTTACTCCAAAATATTATTTGGATCAGCTTTGGGTATTCTTTAATAAATTATAAGTGATTCTTCTTTCTGTATTAATTAAGAACTTACACTACCCTTGAAGTGTTTTAACTCCCCCAGTGCCAAGCTTAAGTCTTTCGGATTAATCCCGATGCATGAAGAGCTTTGAAAGCTTAACAATGGTAAGCAAAAATCCTGAGTGATTGAGAAATCAAGATGTGTGCAGGTGCTGGTAAAAAATTAGGCAGAAAGATGGCAAGTGAAAATTAGAAAGATTGCCCAGACATAATGTCAGGACAAGATAAAAATTTAAGACTTGGAATCTGCTAGATTTATTGGGTGTCTCACTTTAGAAGAAATATCAATATTGGCAGGAAGAAGGGGTAGGAAGAATATGAAAGATGAAAATCCCTTAGCAGGGGGCCTGGACCAGATTAAATGCTCAGTAAAATCTAGCATGAAACAAGCAAAAACTTAGTAACAAAAATTGGGATGGAGAGCAAATAATTTTTCTGTGGTCATTTTATATGGTAGAATTACAGCACTGGAAGGTAACACAAGGAATCTTTTGTCCAGGCTCTTGACATATGTCTTAGTTTGCAAGGGCTACTGTAACAAAATACCACAAGCTGGTTGGTTTAAACAGGAATTTAGTGGCTCAAAGTTTAGTGGCTGAAAATCCAAAATCAAGGTATTGGCAGCTTTCTCTGAAGTCAGTAGCATTCTGGTGGTGGGTTGCTAGCAATCAATCTGCCTCTATCACAGAGTGATCTGTCTCCTTCGTCTCCTCCTATGGCTTTCTGCTTCCCTGTCCAAATTTCCTTTTCTTATAAGGACTCCAGTCACATGGGATTAAAGCCCACTCTGAGTCAATTTGGCCTCAACCAAACAGGATCTTCGAAGATCCTATTTACAAATAAGTCCACACCCACAGGACTGAGGATTGGACTTGAACATGTCTTTGTGGGGGACATGATTCAATCTCCCAGTCTGCCCTTTGGACCCCCAAAAGACATGTTCTTCCCACATGTAAAATACATTTACTCCATCTTAACATCCCAAAAGATTTAAGCCATTTCAGTTAACAACTCTAAGTCCAAAATCTCATCAAAATTAATTGTAAGTGTGGTCTGCCTTGGAGTAAAATATTCTCCATCTGTGGACCTGTGAAACCTAGAAAACAAGGAATCTGTTTGTGGAATAAGCATAAGATACACATTTCCATTCCAGAAGGGAAAAATTGGAGGGAAAACAGGGGTCATGGGTTCCAAGCAGGTCCAAAACCCAGCAGGGCAAACTCCATTAGACTCCAAGGTCTAATGAAGAGTCATCCATGGCTTGATGCTTTGTCCTCTGGGCTTGCTGGAGCAGCAACCCTGCCTTTTCCAAGCACTTGCCCTTTCCAAATGCTGAATTAGTGGCCCCTCTCTCTTGGTCCAAGGAGGTCCTTTCAGCCCAGACTTTTTGCATCTATGGCTCAGCTTTGGGGATCTTTCTTCCTTCACTTCACCCTGTCTCTGTCCCTTTTGGTCTAGGCTGGTAGTGTTTCTGCTTATACAGAATTCTCAAAAACCTTGTAGGTATTCCATCCAATTCAAGGGGATCCAAGACATCAGACAAAAGGATCTTCCACAGATCCTTCATAGATAATTGTATCTTCATTCCTGACTTACTCTGAAATGGTTGATAGGATTCGTGAGTCATATACCTGATCTCTTTAGCAAAGGGCTGTTCAGCCACATCCTAGCCTGGAGTCCCATTCTCTGGAAACCCACCTCCCAGGAACTTGGGGAAGACCCTGATAGAGCCACTTCTGGCCTTAGTATCAGAACATGGTGTTTGGATAGGCCGAGAAATTTTCAATTTATCAAGTGTTGTTTCATTTTTGCTTTACAGTTCAGAACTCACTTTATCTTTTTCCTTTCACATTTTACTATAAGCAGCAAGGAGAAAACAGGCTGTGCCTCCAACAATTTGCTTGGAAATCTCTTCAGCTAAATATCCCAGTTCATCACTTACAAGTTCTGCCTCCCATTGGACAGCAGAACACAATTTTGCCAAGTTCTCTGCCACTTATAAGGATCGCCTTTCCTTCAGTTTCCAGTAACACATTCATCATTTCCTTTT
>JAQZBX010027263.1:0-28448 GCA_029593785.1 Cabassous unicinctus
AAAAGATAAATGAAATCTCCTCAAAATTAAAACCATTTGCTCCTCAAAGGACATTATCAAGAAAGTAAAGGCACCCTACCCAATGGGAGGTAGTATTTGGCAACCATATATCTCATAGGGGCATAATATCCTACACATGTAAAGAAATCTTACACCTCAAAAATGAAAATTTACCATTGAAAAATGGGTAAGTGACCTGAAAAGACACCTCTCCAAGGAAGAAATACAAATGGCTGAAAAGCATGTCAAAGGAAAGAACAGGTGGGTAGTGATATTGCTGGGTTTGGTGGTGTAGGGTTCACAGGTGGGTAGATTAGGAAGGGTGGGTTAGAATACCCAGGATACTGGGGAGAGAGATGGGAGAGAGACCAGTTGAACACGGGATTCATGGGTATGAGATTGAAAGTGCAGGAGTGGGAATGCTCTTAAGGCAATATGGCAAGGTAGTGTCACTGGTTTAGGCTGTTGGTTGGGGGTGGGCATTCAGGATGGGGTGCATCTGGAGTAGGCTTTGGGGGAGTGTGTGAGTGTTCATCCTGTCATAATGTGTTGTGTCATGGAGTGTAGACCCACATGATGAGTGGGAAGGAGATGGGCCCCCTTCTTTGGAAGGACCAATTCACCCAGACACAGACAGACGGGTGTCTTTTATGAGCAAGGATAGATCCTAATAAGGGAGGACAATCAGCGTGTCAAGACCTCTTGTTGCATGTAACTATGAATCTTGTCATCTAATGAGTCAAGAAAGGGGGGTGTCATGTGCCCCAGGGAGATGGGGCGGGAGGGCCAGAATAGATCAAACAGGGGGTATTCAGTCATCAGGGGAAAATTTTTTTATTACCTTACAGTGATGGACACAGGGCATGGTAAATATCCTCAAAAATTATTAAACTGTACTGTCTAAATTGTAAACTATACTGTAAACCACTGACAATGTTTAGCAGCTATGTTTCACTATCTGTAAAATAGTAAAAACAATGCTACCATCCACAAACAAAACATGTTTTAATGTGGGGTGAGGAAAGGTAGAGGAGTTTGGGGATATGAGAGTCTCTAGTATTTTGTGTGTGAGTTTGCTGTGACCTAAAACTTCTTTGAAATTAAAGTGAAAAATTGGGAGACACTGGGGAGTGATAGGCAGAAGGTGTCATGGTACAGACTGGACACCTGATAATGCAGTGATAAAAGGAAAAATGTTTAACAAAATTTTTTTAAAGATTTTTTTCCCCATTTTTTTAATATCCCACTCTTTTAATTTTACATTTAGTGTTTTTTTTTAAAGTTTCCATGTATTTTATATCTTACATTTAATCTTATCATTATAATTTTCATTGTCCTATTATGTGTATATGGGCTTCATCTTTAAGTAAGGTTTGGATCACAGAAGGGTTACAATTGGGGCAGGAGAGGATCATTGGTGGGGGGTGTCTGGGATAGGGGTTTCATGGGAGGAAGTTCACCTGAACATACATAAAAGATATATAAAATTGTTCAAATGAGAACGGGGTGGGGCATGGTCACAGTGGGTGGAGAATCACACAATAAATGAGAGAATACTGAATTCCCAGCCTGGAGAGCTAAGCCACATTCTCCAAGGGAACAGCAACAGTCCCCGATGATCAGGGGCAGTGTCTGGCAAAGGAGGATGGTCCACTAATGGGTTCTTGATATTGATGACTAGCTTTATCAGTCTTTGCTCTTGTAATTGAAACTTAGCCTACTGTTATGGGGTGCCTAAGCATTGCCACCTGAGAGCCTCCTTGTGGCTCAAATGTGGACTCTCTCTAAGCCAAACTCAGCATATGAATGCATTACCTTCCCCCCAGCATGGGACATGACTCTTGGGGAGGAGCTTCCCTGGCAATGCGGGATTACTACCAAGTGCCAACTGACAAGATGACTGGAAAAGACCTTGAGTAAAATGGGGAAAAAGTAAAGACAAATGAGTTCATATGGCTAAGAGACTTCAAAGAGAGTTGGGGAGGGGGGTCATCCCAGAGGAATCACTTATGCACACCTCAATAGGATCTCATAGAACACCACAGTGGATATCACACCGCACAGAGGGTCTCCTGAGGGCTCTGGAGACACTCAGGTCCTATATAAGGCTGAATAGCTTCAGAGATTGATGCCTTATCAGTGGGCTATACTTTGGAATCTGTGCTCCTGAGAGTGACAGAGTTGGACTCAAATAAGTCCTCCCTGAACATGTTCCATCAGTCCCTTCTTTTCAAACATATATGTGGTCCTGGAGTTTGTAGGTGTAGTTACAGAGACTGGAGCCTTTGGCTGTGCCTGGTATCTTGGTGGAGCTGCAACTCCTACTCTACAGCTCAATGTACTCACCCTGGACAACTGGCAGGGAGATGATGGTGGACAATGACCATCCCAGGGAATGGGGAAGTCTGCAGCTGCAGGCAGGATAATCCCATCCATCTTATCCATGGGATATAAGCCCCCTCTCACTTGGAGGTGGAGTGGACATCATCATCCCAGACTCCTCAGGATTGGGGGAGGAGCTATGGACTAGAGTGGACTTACTGGTATTCCGTTGCAGACATATAGTGATTCAAGAAATGGAAGAAATTACAAAGTTGATGTGGATCCAGTGGCCACTGGACACTTTGGAGACAGTGAGAGAGAAAAGCAGTTGTAATACAGGGGCTTTTTCAGGACTTGGTAATTATCCTGAGTGACATTACAATGACAGATACAGGCCATTTTACATCAGCATATACCATGCAGAACTGTGTGGGAGAGAATGTGGTCTACAATGTGAGCTATGATCCATGTTTAGTGGCAAAGTCCCAGGACGTGTATATCCATTGCAGGTGATGTCCCACACTAATGAAAGATATTTAAGTGGGAGGTTGTGGGAGATGTGGGAGGTGGCAGGTGGGGAACATGGGAACATGGGAATCCCTGAAATTTTTGTGTAACATTTATGTAATCTAAGTATCTTTTAAAATATTAAAAATGGAACCTTGTTAAAAAATAAATAAATGAAATGCAAAATCAATCACAAATTTTTTTTTAAAAGCACATGAAAAAATGCTCAACATCACTAGCTATTAGGGAAATGCAAGTCAAAACTACAATTAGATACCATCATCACCCATTAGAATAGCAGCTATTCAAAAAACAGCAGTCTATTAGTGTTGGAGAGGATGTGGAGGAATGGGAAACCTCATCCACTGCTGGTTGGAATGGAGAATGGTCCAGCCATTGTGGAGGTAAGTTTGGTGGTTTCTCAAAAACCTAACTATGGAACTTCCATATGATCCATCAATTCCACTGCTGGGTATATATCCAGAAGAACTGAAAGTAAATACATGAACAGATAAATGCACACCATGTTCATAGCAGCATTAATCACTATTGCCATAAGTTGGAATCAACCCACGGGACCATAAACAGATGAACTGATAAATAAAATGTGGTACATACAATGGAATATTACTCAGCTGTAAGAAGGAATAAAGTGTTAACACATTGGAAAACATGGATGAATCTTGAGGACTTTATGCTGAGTGAAGCAAGCCAGGCATTGAAGGATGAACAGTACATGAGCTCACTGATATGAATTAAGCAAATTCATATCAGTGAATTTAGAGCTATTGTCTGGAAGATAGGCTTCCAAGAAATAGAAAGGAAGAAAAAGGTTGTGTACCAACACCCATATGTACCAAATCTATGGTAATGTGAAATAGTGTAGTTGTATATTGAAGGGATATGACAGGAAGGTAGTGATATTATTGGGTTGGTGGTGCAAGGTTGACAGGATGGTAGATTGGGAACGGTGGGTTGGAGTCTCCAGAATACTAGGGGCAGGGTTGGGAAAGGGACCAGGTGAACACTGGGGTTGGCGGGTATGTGATTGAAAACACAAAGTTGGGAATGCTCTTATGGCAATATGACAAAGAGGGTCCTGGTTTCTGGTGTTGTCTGGGGGGCATTCTGAACAGGGTGCACCTGGAGCAGTTTCCTGGGAGTCTGTGAGTGATCATTCTGTCATTAGGTGTTGTATCAGTGTGTGGAGACCCACATAATGGGCAGGGAATATTTAGACTCCCATCCTTGAGAGGACTGATTTGTTTATATACAGACAGGTAGGAGTGTCTCGAGAATATGGGCAGTTCATAATAGAGGAGGACAAACCAGTGTGTAAAAACCACAGTCTTGTTGCATGTATCTACGAGTCTGGTCACAAATGAGTGAAGCCAGGGAGTTGCAATGGACCCAGGGCAGAGAGGGAGGGAGGAATAGGATACATTGAAAAGGGGGTATTTAGTGGGCAGTGCAAGTATTCTGCATGATCTTACAGTGATGGACACAGGACAGGGTAAATATCAAAATTTGTATAAGTGTACAGTCTAAAATGTAAACCATAGTGTAAACATTGACCATGTTTAGTAGCTATGTTTCACTATTTTTGTATTAGTTATAACAAAGTTACCATCCACATATAAAAAAGTATTAATATGGGGGGGGGAAGAAAGGAGGAGGATGTTGTATATGAGAGTCTCCTGTATTCTGTGTGTGACTTTGCTGTGACATAAAACTTCTTTGAAAACAAAATGAAAAATAGTGAGACACTGGGGAATGAGTGGGGGAAGAAGCCACAGTACAGACAGGATGCCAGATATTGCGGTGATGAAAAGCAAAATTTCAAAAATAATTTTTTTCATATTTTTCATTTATAATATC
This sequence comes from Cabassous unicinctus, assembly GCA_029593785.1. Classification (NCBI taxonomy): domain Eukaryota; kingdom Metazoa; phylum Chordata; class Mammalia; order Cingulata; family Chlamyphoridae; genus Cabassous; species Cabassous unicinctus. The sequence goes on from JAQZBX010027263.1 coordinate 4,708, forward strand.
CAAAACTTTGAGTTTTATTTTTAGCTTATTTTAATTTTTATTTATTTTATCTCATCATTATTGTTTCATTTTCCATTTTTTGAAAATGGTTATTGTAATGGCTTCATTTTTGAAGACATTTTGGATCACAGAAGGGATATAAATGGGCAGGGGAATATCATTGGTGTGAGGTGTCAGGATGGAGGATACATGGGAGGAACTTCTCCTTAGCATACATATAAGGTATTTAAAAATGTTCACATATTCATGGGACATTGTCACAATATATGGAGTATCACACAATAACAGAGAGAAAACTGAATTCCCATCCTGGAGGACTCTGCCACATTCTCTAAGGGTGTAATAACAGCTCCCCAAGTGCAGGGGCAGTGACTGGCAAGGGAGGATGATCCACTGAAGGGCCCTTGATATTGATGACAAGGCTTATGTGCCTTTGCTCTAGAAATTGAAACTTAGCCTACTGTTATGGGATGCTTAAGTGTTGCCTCCTGAGAGCCTCCTTGTTGCTCAAATGTGGCCTCTCTCAGCCAAACTCAGCATATAAATGCATTACTTTCCATCCAGGATGGGACATGACTCCCAGGGATGAGCTTCCCTGGCACTGAGGTATTGCTATCAAGCACCAACTGACAATACATGTGGAAAAAGCACCAGAAAAAAAAGGGAAATATCCAAAGACAACTGAATTTATATGGCTAAGAGACTTCAAAGTGAGTTGGGAGGTCATCCTAGAAAGAATGATTACACACATCTCAGCAAGATCTCATAGACTACCAAAGTGGATACTACCCCAATTAGTGGGGCTCCTGATGGCTCTGGAGACACCCAGGTCCTAGGTCACTGTGGATAGCCCTGGAGTTTGGTGCCTTGCTAGTGGGCCCTACTTTGGAGTTTTTGCTCCTGAGATTGACAGAGTTTGACTCAATTATGGCTTCCCTACACATGGCTCATCTTTCCCTTCTCTTTAAACCTATACTTGGTTTGAAGCTTAAGGATAGTTTTATAGTTTGTGCTGTCATTCAGTGTCAGTTTGAGATGTTTGGTGCTGGAGTTTGTAGGTGTATGTTCAGACACTCGAATCTTTGGGTTGTCCATGTGCCAGCTCAGCCCAGAACCTCAAGGGAGTTGCAAAACCTACTCTATGGCTCATTGGACTCACCCAGACAACTAGTAAGGAGATAATGAGGGACAACGGCCATCCCAGGGAACAAAGAGTGTCAGTAACTGCAGGCAGGATAGTCCCATCAATCTTCCCCATGGGATATGAGCCCAATCTCAATTAGAGTTGGATTGGATGTCACCATCCCAGAATCCATCCTCAGGATTGGGGAAAGAACTGTGGACTAGAGTGGACTTACTGGTATTCTACTATAGACATTCTGTGATTTTAGCAAATGAAGAAATTACAGCATTGATGTGGAGCCAGTGGCCACTGGAGGCTCTGGGGGCAGGGAGAGTGAAAAATAGTTGTAATACAGGGGATTTTTCAGGACTTGGGAATCATCCTGAATGAGATTGTAATGACAGATATATGCCATTTTATATCATCACACAGCAAGCAGAACTGTGTGGGAGAGAGTGTAAACCACAATGTGAACTATGGTCCATGCTTAATGCAAAGCCCCAGGATGTGTTTACCAATTGCAATGAATGTGCCACACCAATGAAGGATGTTCATGTGAGAATGTGTGGGAGGTGTGGTGAGTGCGGCATATGGGAATCCCTATATCTTTTGTGTAACATTTATATAACAAAGTGTCTTTAAAAAAAATAAAAAAATAATAATTTTTAAAAAGTGCATTCAAGTGTGTGTTGAATAGTTTGAAATCAGAAAGTACATGTTGTCTAATTACAGTTGAATTAAACTGGAAATCAATGACAAAAGGGTACATAGCACCTATAAGAAATATGTTGAGACTTTCTACTTTCTTAATACAACAAAAAATGACCCAACTATACCATAATTCTGGATACTGAACAGATATTATAGTGCTTCCTAATATTTATGTCCTTTGTGCCAGGTGCCAATCTAAATGGTTTCAAGTTCCATTCAGTCCTACCCTCAAATGGCACATGAGGGTGGACACCATTGTTAATGTGCTAACAGGTGGAGAAACATTAGTTATCAGAGTTAAAGCAATGTGATGATGATCATCCAGCTCACAGGCCACTGTGCTGGTCTTTGGCACCAGGGTCGTAGCTTTGAACAATTTCAGAAAGACTGTCTTGTCATCCCTAGCAATACCATGAATTTGTTTTGATTAGTGAAAATCACTCTATTACTAAGAGGAAAACCCTCAAAATGACCAGGAAACCTCAGTGTCCTGGGATTGAGCTGAGGCCAGGCTCTGGGTCTTCTTTTCAGCTCCTTGGTCCCTAAGATCCACAGGCATTTCACCTTAAGAGCACTGAGACTATTAAGGGAACTATGATTTTCTTTCTGATTATACATTTAATCTACACCATTTTCTACATTCAAATATACTACAATACCTTATATACAAGTACTGTTCATGGACAGATTTTACTTGGTCCTGTTCTCTAACCATATAGAACCAATTATCTCTTTGAAATTACCTATGAGCACTGGCTATTATTGGTGCCAAAACCTGTGCTCCAGGGGTTTTCTTTGATACCATTGGAGTCCCCCATCTGGATATAAAATTTAACAATAAAGCTCTTGTTACAATAGAAAGTTTCCAGACAGGATGTTAATCATCTCTACAAAATATTCCTGTTCATCCTTGCCACCAGGTAAAGCATCAATGGACCACTATCAGAAATCCTGATGTGTCTATCCAGCTAAGTCATAAACAAAATTAACTTTTGAAACTTTTTTGTTATTAACGCTTTTTCTCTCTCCTTCCCTTCCCTCCAAGGACCACTTGCATTTCTTTCCTGCCCTGCTTAAGTGATATTTTGGGAAAAACTGTCAAGGGGAGTATATATATATATATATTGTACCCACACAATGAGACAAACCTCTTTTTTTTCATTCAATTAAATACACTCAGTTCAAGCAGTTTTAGGAGAATTGATAGCTGTTGATGGAAGCAAAGAGTGAGCTATTTGCAGCACCAGATTAAGCAGCAGCAGGAGCAACTTTGCACACTGACCATAGCTTCAGTATGCAGAATGCTAATTTAAATTTATTCTTAAACAGATCTATTTCTGATTGATGTGTTTTACCTAAAAAGAAATTATCAATGATATGTGTATTATTGCAAATCAATTAATTTCAATGATTATTTTCATATTATTTTCTCTTTATCCAAAAATCTGCTATATTCAGTTGGTAGTAGGTAGTGAAAAAGTGTCATAAAAATAAATAATGTACATGACCCCTTATACTTCAGGTGTAATTCTATGTAACATATCATGAAAACCATGTAGGAATTGTTCATAATTGTGTTCCACATCTTCCAGACGGTTCTGCTAAGTAAGAGGCAGAAACTCTAAATGATATGCAGAGGCAGTTTTATTCAATCAAATGAGTTCAGGTTATATTAAATGATTATAACAATTGAGCAAGCACAAGAAAGAAGAGAAATGAATTAAAGACATAGGAAAGGATGAAAGTATATACAGCCACTCACCATATCAGGGGAAAACTCAACAACTGAACTTTCACAAAGCTGGGGGCCCGTTTGCAGCTGATCAGAGTCCTGATTGGAAAAACAGTCCCAGGCATGGTATCCCCTCCTGGGTGAGGCTCTGACTGGCAGCTTGGTGACCATCTCTTTTAAAGGGCTCCAAAACTCAGAACTCCAATGGGTCTTCAAACTCACTAGGAATGACCTGATCGAAAATACCAAAATTCATCTGGCTGGGGTGGCCAGCCCTGCACAGAAGACACACAGTGCCTTGAGGGGTCTTTGTTCTATTCTATTTATGGTACACTGAAAATGAACATAAAGGTTTTTAGCTTTTAGTTTTACAGGGGATACAAACAGGATGTGTAAATATCACATTTGGGGACTTGCTCCTCCTAAACATTTATTTTTGGGTAATAGATGATGGGGTTGCCTGCATAGCAGCATTATACCATTCCAAAGGACAAAGCACAAGTTAATCATTCACAATTCTAGGCTAAAACAGCAAAGTCTATTGGTTAGAAAGCTTATGAATTCATAATTCTTACTAATAATTATCTTATATTACATAATTCAGTCCCCAAAATTTGGAATTTATATATACAAAAGAAAAACAACAGACATTTTCCCAATGCTGTAAGGAAAGAAGAATAGAAAAACAACCTTGACTTGTAAAGTACTGTACTCACAACAGTTATCTACAAATTCTTAGAGGGCACTGTATTCACAATAGGTGCCCCTCATACTTAAGATCAATCATCAGAAGACACTTTACTCACAACAGGTGCCTACAAGTTTACTTATTCTACATATCCATTTACTTATTATACAAATATTACCCCAACACCAGTAATATTAGTAATAGATTGTAAGCAGTATGAGTAACACCAAGAGATCAAGTAACAACTTGATCACAGCACAATGCAATAGGCATACCTCTTAATGTCTTCTTCCAGGTCGAGCTTAAAGAGGAAAACCAATTACTAATAAGGTCATGGGCTAAAGCTGCAATATCTGTAATCTGAGGTGCTGTATGCTGCAGGGCTTGGGTGATATTTTAACAGTTTTGGATGACTTATTTTCCATGGATTTAAGATTCTTTGCCAGTAAGGCTGAATAGACTAGTACCATGACCAAAATGACCTCATTTCCCCCCACTTTGTATAGTTTGAGGCATAGACAACAACAAATTATTATTACTTCCCCTTTTGGGTGGAGGGTTGGCTGGCACATTAACTCATAATCTCAATGCCTGCATTGGTCCTGCTATTAGCAACTCAACTGGAGCTCTGGCCACAGCAGTGCTGAATTTAAACTTAGTCCATTGTTGTAAGGATCTGTTTACTAGAGTCCAAGGCCAGTGTCTGCAGCACTGATAGCATACCTTGTTCCTTCTGAAAGCAGGAAGGGACCAATGTTACAGTCATTGAGTCATTGGAGTGAGCATGAAGGACACTTGTGGATGATGTCCATGAGCTGTTGATGAGTAACAGGCAGTTGCCACAGGGTTCAGCATCCACGATGTCCATTTTCCTGTGGAGCCACTCTGCTGCTTCTCGAGTCTCAATGGTATGGCTCTGGATCTTCACGAGGGCATCTTCCTCAACAGTCCCAAGAGGTGTGTCATAGAATAAGGCAGGGACATGAGTCACAGTTATCTGTCACCACTGGCAGGCTTTCCAGATGTCCCTCCACAGATCTCTCCCCCACAGAAGGCAGCCCGTGACAGTACTGCCTCATTTTTAGTATCTGCAAACCATTCCTGTATAGGGATGGCAGTCTTCAGAGTGACTGGACACTACTGGGTTAAACTTTTTACTTGCAATGGGGATGGTATGTTATACATATTTGCTTTCCTAAGAGGCTATATTGTACTTTGGCTACTTGCCAAAATTGTGACTAAAAGCCAAGAGGTATTTGTTTAGAATGTTGCCGCTGCTGCAAACCCCACCCAAAAAAATATTGGTACTGGCCACATCCAATTCACAGGGTAAGTTAAAATCTACCACCTTCCTTACTGCTTAAACTTGTGCCATTGTCCTTTTCTCCTTCTTTAAAAGCAGCCTACTGAAGGTCCTCTTATTCCCATGTGTGACCTTTCCTGATTAACATATACAATGGTTTTAATATCTGAGCTAAATGAGGGATGAAGGGTTTTTAGTACCCCACCAACATTAGAAACTTTATTAATATGAGAAAACATTGTACTTTATCAATTACAGCAGAGGGTATAGTTTTTTATTTACTCAACTAAGCAACATTTATGAGTTTGATAGACAGTCAGGACTTTGTAGCTTGTCCCAATTGTTTTCCCAACCCAGACTTGTAAGATAAGATACCTTTGTCTTTGATGCTTTTTCTTTTTAATTCTGAAAAAAGATTTGCTGGTTAACATAATATCAATATCATCAGTATAATACAATAGGGTTACAGCCACAGATTTCTTTCTGTGAGAAGATTCTTTCTTTCAGCTAGAATCTTTGCCACCAGGCCAGGACAGATGGTTGGGCTAGGCACACAAACTTGGGGAAGCACTGCAAATTCACCATTGGCCTTCTCACATGAAGGTGAATGCAGGCTGACTTGACTTGCCTAAAGAGTACTAAAGAAAGCCTTAGCACTTTTTAAAGCAAAGTGATAGTGACACAACTGGATATTAATTTCTTGCAACAAACTATCAATGTTTGGGACGGGTGCATACAGCAGTGGTGTTACTTTAATTTAAATAATCTATGGTAATGCACCACACCTGGCAGCCCTCAATGTCCACTCTCTGCAGCCACAGAGTGCTTCTTTTGCAAAATATTGTTAAGTTTCCAGGGGCAAATCGAATGAATATGAGCTAAAGCATCTGCCTCTTGATTTCTAGGAAGAGTGGTTGTTTCTGTGGCAACCAACATTTTAAAAAAAAAATTAAAACCATCTTATGCAAAAATTCGAGGAATTTTATACAATCTTCAAGTATTCATATGAACATTTTAGTCATACAACTTTAATTAACAGAGGGTTAAAGAATTCCTTTTAATTTTAAAACATTTTAAATATTTTTCCATTTAACTTATAACATTAAATGAACTTAACCATTTCATTACTTAACTTTTCACTATTACACTTTTACCATGATTACATTAATTAACAGGTATTTTATTTTAGCAGTACAGAAAAAACTACTTTTCTCCATTATTTTATGAAAACCTAAGATTCCCAATGAAATCAAAACTATCTTCTCCCTATCTCCACTTTAATACGCAGATTGAGGTGGCCTCTGAAAGGTTTTCCTGTTATGAAGTTACTTTTTGTTATTATTATCAATTCAATTTCTGTTTAATAATGATTTCCCAGAAGTAGCCATTTAAATATTTCATTTTAAACAATGATTCTAAAAACTTATAACTATTCATAATCACATACACTATAGTTACTTCATCTTAAGACAAATTTCACCTTCATGGAATACATTCCCTTACTTAACGCTACCTTCTGCAATACTGCCTACAACTTGTCATATGCATTCAAGTTTTGTCCTACATACTTCCATTCTGCTTTTATGAAAAACCAGCTATCTTATCTTAGGAAAAAAAACACATTCCTTTAAACAAACTTATTAAATTTTAGTCAATACTTCCATAAATATTTTACTTCTTTTAATATCCATTTAAGTTTCACATTCCTCCTCCTGTTCTGTGAAGAAAAATAAACTATCCTTTTCAATTTAGGCAAAAACTTTTTTTTAGCTAATTGAATAGAGCTTTTTTAAGAATTTTAATTTATCAATTTAATATTATCATCCAGAGGTATCACAATATACTCTGGCACTGAACAAAAGGACAAACACAAAAAAAGTTAAGACACACCAACAAGCATAACACTTATAATTTACTCATAATTCTTACTCTTTTGATATGGCTGTCTCCAAGTCCTCCATCATTTCACATCTTTGATTTTACTGCTTTTAAGATTTCTTCTGGAATCCATGTTGCCTGTAATATGCAACCTCATTTCTGGAAACACCTTTATTAGTAATCAGCAACACTTAGGAATATTTTAGCAGTATAAATGCAGATAAGCTCTAAATTAGAAGTTTATACACACAAACATTTAACACATATTTTTGATTACTCTTTAGGAGGACACTTAGGCTTGAAGTTCAGGATTAAGCTATTGATTCAAAACTGAAAGATCATTTTAACACCTTGATAAAAATTCTGATCAAGATAAAAAGTGAATAAAACTTTAAAAATTATCAAAGTAACATCCCATTCAAATATTGTTACTATTTAACAAGTATTACAAGCTCTCAGTTTTGTGATCTATTTGTATTTTCAGGCTTAGAAAAACTGCTAGTCCAGGTAGAATTAGCATGGAAACAAAACAGAGAACATTAACATTGCTGTTTTTCAACTCCTCCAGCAATTTAATTCTAACAGCCCACAGTCACATCATCACTGCTCCCTCCATTACCTGAAAGCCTGAGAGAAGAGGCATTTTGATAATGTAATTGTACCCAAATCTGGCTGACTACACCAAAATGTTCTGCTAAGGAAGAGGCAGAAACTCTAAATGATTTGCAAAGGCAGGTTTATTCAATTAAATGAGTTTCAGGTTACATTAAATGATTATAACAACTGAGCAACCACAAAAAAATCATTAATTAAAGACATAGGAAAGAATGAAAATATATACAACCATTCACCAAATTGGGGGAAAACACAATATCTGAACTCTCACATGGCTGGGGGCCCCATTGCCATGAGAGTCCCAATTGGAAAAACAGTCCTAGGCAGGGTGTCCCCTCCTGAATGAGACTCTGACTGGCAGCTTGGTTGATAAGGGAAGTGCTGGGACCCTAACCACCCCCTCAGCAAAAACCCACAGCCTTAGGAAAATAAACTCCCCTCAGTCCCTGGTCCCTCTCTCCTCTCCTTCCTCCCCTTTTCTCCATGGAATCCACTTTGGGAAGATAAGCACTCCAGGCTTCCCTTTGAATTGATATTTACAACTCTAAACTGATAATGACTCCTTTCCTCCCTAAAGGGCTTCTGCTTTTAGAAAGATAAGCTAACCTTGCTTCTTTGCCTTTGTAACACTGCCTGCCCAATTGCTCAGGAATTTGTCTGCTTAGTGTAACTATATAAACTTATGAAAATTGGAAAACAGGGTTCAGATTTTTGGGAGGCTTCAATCTCCTCTGGGCCCATGTGTAATAAAACTTGGTTCATCCATACTCCCAAGAGTGCCATTTGGGTTTCTTTCTCCTGGCCACAACATTTGGTTCCCTGACAGGGAAAGACCCAATCGAGGAGACCCGTTGTGCCTCTGGCCTGGGGCTGACTGGCATGGCCAACAGCGATCTCCAAGCAAGTGAGGTGGGCACCGACTATCCTCTTGATGGGACCTTCTTCTGAGGCAGTCCCAGCAGGCCATGTCCCTACACCCCAACCACAGTGCCAGAAGACTACAGAAAGTTAAGGCCCCTGGTGCCAAGCCCTCAGTCAAGCCCTCAGTCAGGCCCATCTCCGGATGGAAGAAGAGACTGATCACCTCCTGAAATCTTGAGTACTGATATTCCAGAATAGGGCAATCCCTGTGGGAGGGGCTGCATAACCTCTGACTGACTGTGTGAGTGAGTGAGGATGGCAGAGGCTTGTGTCTCCCATACTAGTCTGTGACTCCGAAGTGTTAGGCTACAGAGCTTGCTTGGGCCCTAACCTGTTTTCTGCAGCTACGTCATATGTCATAACGGCCACCCCAAAATTTGCCTGGGTGCCTTAGCTAAGATGAGCTTAAGTTCTTGTGAAAGATGCGGAGAAGCTGGCATCAGAGTCTCCTTGAAAGAGGCAACCCCTTCCCTTGTCTCTCTCACACCACTGACTCAGGGTGCAGATTCAACAATGTTAATCCCTGTGAGAGGGATTGCATAACCTCTGAGTGACTGTGTGAGTGAGTGAGGACAGCAGAGGCTTGCATCTGCCGTAACAGTCTGTAACTCCTCAGTGTATGCTACAGAACCCACCTGGGCCCTAACCTGTTTTCTGCGGCTACATCATATGGCATAATGGCCAACTCGAAATTTACTAGGGTGCCTTAGCTAACATGAGCCTAAGTTCTTACAAGAAATGCAGACAAGTGGGCATCTGAGTGGCCTTGAAAAAGGTGATACCTTCCCTTGTCTGTCTTGTGCCACCGATGCAGTGTATGGGCTCATCACAGTAAAAACCTACTCTCTTAAACTGCAAGCTCAAGAATCTCAAGAAGGGTTTTTTCCAGAGATTATGGCATCTGGATGAACCCTGACACCCTCTGAACATTATGTGAAGTAGAGTGGCCCACTTTTAATGTTGATTGGCCCCCAGAAGGAACCCTGGATGTATCCAGGGTCCATGCATTGTGGCTGGTGATCACAGGAACTCCTGGCCACCCTGATCAGTTTCCCTACATTGACTCTTGGTTGGAGATAGACCAGACTCTGCCTCCTTGGGTTCGATTGTGCATTGGAAAAAAGGGACAGAACAGGATCTTGGTTGCACAGGGAACAGGTCTCCAGAAGCCAGTTATTCATCAAGAGTCCTTGGAGGAGGACCCAAGCCCACCCTCACTGCCATATACTCTGGCTGCACTAGCCTCTCCTCCTAGCCCAGGAGTGCAGGCAGATCTCCCAGAAACACCACCACCTTCGGTCCCTCCAGGGACATTGACCCCCTCTGAGGAAAGCCCTGCAACCCCACTAGCAAGGAGACTCTGGTCAGCAAAACCGGCATTACAGATGACCCTATGTGAAACACAGGGTCTGGCCCAGATTAGCGAGAATGGGACCATCCAACCCAGGAAGCCTGTATTATACTACCACCCATTCACAATGACAGACCTCTTAAACTGGAAGCACCACACCCCCTCCTACTCGGAAAAGCCCCAGGCCCTTATTGATCTCATGGAATCCATTTTCCAAGCCCTTCATACTACTTGGGATGATTGCCACCAACTCCTCCTGACTTTGTTTAATACGGAGGAGAGATGACAAATTCTGATGAAGGCCCAAAGTGGCTGCAGGAGCAGGCCCCTACTGGCATCTTATACCCAGAAGATTGGGCATGAGCAGTGACACCAGAAGCCCAACCGAACTGGAACTTCAACACTGAACAGGGACTGGCTGCACTCCAGCAATATCAGGAGGATCTCCTATGAGGTATCTGAGAGGGGGCAAAATGATCCACAAACATGACAAAGATGACTTTAGTTACTCAAAAGCCCAATGGATCTCCGGGAGATTTCTATGTACGACTTTCTGAGGCCTTCAGAGTCTAAACACCTTTTGACCCAGAAGCTCTAGAAAACCAGAGGATGGTGAATGCTACCTTTGTTGCCCAGGCAGCAATGGACATTAAAAGAAAGCTCCAAAAATTAGAAGGGTTCACGGGCATAAACATCTCTCAACTGCTGGAAGTCGCCAACAAAGTATATGTCAATTGAGATGAAGCCACTGTACGAGAAGCCAAAAGTGAATAAAACATCAAGCTTCCCTACTGGCAGCAGCCTTAAGAAATTCTGACACCATCAGATGAGAAGGACCACCTCAAAAAGGGGGGACAAGTTCCAGAAGGGTGCCTCTGGCCAAAGACCAATGTTCCTACTGCAAAGAAAGTGGACACTGGAAAAATGAGTACCCCCAAAAGACTCAGTCACATAGAGGGAACATCTGTAAAGGGAAATACTGACCTGAGCCCCAAGACCATCTGCTTGGGCTGTCAGGACTCAACCCTGAATAGGGGTGACCAGGCTCAATGGAAATTGGCCCCCATGAGCCCATGGTCAAACTATAAGTTGGAGCCAGTCAATGACTTTCATGGTGGACACTGGCACTGAACATTCTGTGGTCCCAACCCCCATCACCCCCTTTAGCAGAAAAACTGCTAATATCATAGGAGTGACTGGGGACCAGTCAGGCCAATGGTCTTTTTTCCAGTCAAGAATTGCCAGCTCAGTAGCCACAAAGTGACTCATGAATTTCTGTGCCTGCCTGAATGTCCATTTCCCCTGCTTGGTAGGGACCTCTTAACAAAACTGGGAGCTCAGATTACCTTCAAACCTGAAGGGCCAGGAAGCTTAAACTTTGGGACCGGCCTCATTCTCCTCATCACCATGCCCCAAAGTGAAGAATGGAGACTTCATGCTGAAGAAAGTTTATGTCAGAATCCAGAAAAACTGCTGGAACTTTACCCCCACGTTTGGGCAGAAAGAAACTCATGAGGAATGGCATGGAACCATGCACCTATCATCATCTACCTGAAGCCGGAGTGATCCCTGTCCGGCAGAGGCAGTATCCGATCCCCCGCAAAGCACAATTGAGCATAGTTGAACATATAGATCACCTGAAGAGAGAGGGGATTCTAATTAAATGCCAGTCACCTTGGAACACCCTATTAATGCCAGTAAAAAAGCCAAATGGGACCAGATATCAACCAGTGCAGGGTTTATGAGCCATTAATAACACCACTCTCACCTTACATCAGGTTGTTCCCAACCCATATACTTTTTTAGGACAGCTGCTGCCTGAAGCCTCCTGGTTCACTTGCCTGGACCTGAAAGATGCCTTCTGCCTGTGGCTGGCCCCCATGAGCCAGCCTCTGTTTGCCTTTGAATGGGAAGATCCCAAAACCTGGCAGAAAACTCAGCTAACCTGGACCCGGCTCCTGCATGGCTTCAAAAACTCCCCTACCCTTTTCGGGGAAGACTTGGCAGCAGATTTGGCCACTTACCCCCAGAAAATCTGCAGGTGTGCTCATTACAATATGTAGATGACCTCCTACTTGCCAGTGAAATGGAAGAACACTACTGGAGTGGGACCCAGACTATCCCACAACTTCTAACACAGACTGAGTAAAAAGTTTCTTGGAGAAAGGCCCAGATCTGTTAAAAGCAGGGCAAGTACCTGGAGTTCAGCATCACATAAGGGCACTGGATGCTCAGACCTGAATGGAAGAACATGATTTGCCCCATCCCTACCCCCACCAAAAAAAAAAAAAAAGCTTCGCAAATTCCTTGGGGTTACAGAGTACTGCCACATCTGAAATCCTGGGTTTGAAGCCATGGCCAAGCCTCTTTATGAAGTTTTGGCAGGTCCAGAAAAAGAGCCTCTTGCCTGGGGAGAAGCTCAACAGGGAGACTTTCAAAACATCAAAAGAGAAGTAGGCCGAGCCCCTGCCTTGGGGCTCCCAGATGTAACTCAAAACTTTAACCTGTTTGTGCATGAAAAGAAAAAAATAGCATTGGGGTTCTCACACAAACAGTCAGCCCGTGGCAAAGATCTATTGCTTACCTCTCCAAGCAGCTGGACTCTGCCCTGCCTAAAAGCCTTAAATGGTGACAGGCAATTCACGTTATGGTGCCACACACAGTCACTGCCCTAATGAACGCACATGGGCATCAGTGGATCAAATCTTTGGCTCACACATTAACACGGTTTACTCTGTGAAAACCCTAGAGTGACAATAGAAATGGTGTGCAATCTAAACCCTGCCATCTTTTTGCCAGATGCAGAAGGGGTTCCTGAACATGACTGTGTCAAAGTGATGGAAGAAGTTTATGCCTGTCACCCTGACCTCCAAGACAAACCACTCCCTTCCCCATTTCAGACACTATTTACAGATGGGAACAGTTTTGTTAAAAATGGGGAAAAGCTTGCTGGGTATGCAGTCACCACTACTGAATGGGTGGTAGAAGCAGCGTCACTACTGCAGGTATAGTCTGCACAGTGGGCAGAACTATGTGCGCTGGTCCGAGCCCTGCAGCTAGCCACTGGGCAAGTGATAAATATTTACACGGACTCTAATTATGCATTTGCTACCGCTCATATACATGGGGCAATTTATAAAGAAAGAGGTCTCCTAACCACAGGGGGAAAGGAAATCAAAAACAAAGAAGAAATCCTCCAACTGTTAGAAGCAATCTGAGAACCAGACAAAGTCGCCATCATCCACTGCTGGGAACATCAGAAAGGAATGGACATGGTCGCTCAAGGAAACAGACAAGCTGAAAAAGCAGCTCAGCAAGTGGCTGAAGGAACGCACAGAATATGAGTCCTAGAATTAACACCACAGCTGTACCTCTTAGGACAAGATACTGATCAACTAAGCTATACCCAGGAAGAACAGGAGTGGCCTAAAAGAGAAGGGGGAACCCGAACCCCTGAAGGAACTTGGCTGTTCCCAGAGGACTGGATTTTTGTGCCAAAAGGAGACATTCATGCCTTCATCCAGTGATATTACCAATTCACCCACCTAGGAAAAACTGCACTAGAAGTCTTGCTCGGGAGAAACTACTACATAGCCTGGCTAACTACTCTCTCTGCCACCATCAGCAGCCAGTACCAAGTTTGTGCCAAAAACAACCCCTTGCAGGGCCCCTGTACTCCAGCAGGTGTCCAGCACATGGGAATGGCCCCCTTTGAAGATATCACAGTAGACTGCACAGAAGTGAAACCAAATTGGGGGTACAAATATCTGTTGATGATGATATGCATCTTTTCAGGTTGAGTCAAAGCTTTCCTCACTCACACTGAAAAGGCAAGAGAAGTGACGAAGGCTTTACTTAGAGAAATCATTCCATGACATGGGCTGCCACTGTCAATTGGAAGTGACAATGGCCTGCCTTCATGGCTGCCATAGTCCAAGACCTAGCAAAAATGTTAGGAATCAAGTGGAAACTCCATACCCCTTACATGCCCCAAAGCTCAGGGAAAATGGAATGCATGAGTCGAACCCTCAAAGGCAACCTAGCCAAATTCTGCCAGGAAACTGGTCTCCCCTGGGTAGACTTTCTTCCCTTGACCCTTCTCCCAGCTAGGTGTACCCCAGGACCCACAGGCTATTCACCCTTTGAAATTATATTTACATGGCCATCCCCAATTACCCAGGCCTTCAGAGGAAATCTCAAACTTCTGGGGGAGGCTAACCAATATTCCATTCTCCAGCAGCTGGGGAAAACTCTAGCTGAAATACATAAAACTGTCTTTTCCCAGAATCTCATCTCCCTGGGACACCCGGTGCACCCCCACTGGACAAGGGACTTAGTATGAGTCAAAGACTGGAAAAAAGAACCCCTTCAGCCTTCCTTGACAGGACCACATACAGTGATCCTTGTAACTCCTACTGCTTTTAAAGTTGCAGGCATCATTCCTTGGATCCATCATTCCAGTGTCAAGAAGACACATCTCGATAAAGAGCATGACACCTGGACAGCCCAACCAGTACCCGGCCACCCCTTGAAAGTGTGTATCACCCGGGATCCTCAAGCACCAATCCAGTCAAGCTCCTGCTGAATGGAACCTTGCTCCTGGTGGATCCTGTGCTTTTACGACTTGCTCGTCATGGTATTTAGAGTTGGACTTGCTGCTGTGGCCCCTCCAGACTGGACTGTTGTGAGTATAGTCCTAATTGCAATTGCTTAATGGTGTATATTAGGATGCTTCTGGCCTTAACTTGCTTTTCCTTTACTTCCTTGCCCCCACCCTAGGAGCCAATGCCTGCTTCCAAAATCTATGGCAGCTGCAAATTAGTCAAAGTTGGGGCAAACAATCTGTGCTGAACTTTTCAGTCCTGTTCCTGGCAGGTGCAACTTCAGCCTTTGTAATATTTGACGCTTGCAGCGCAATCCAAGATCACGCTCCTTACACCTTGCTGGTTGCCCCATACACCCACACCCCCCTACCTGCCCCCAGGAGAGGGTGAAGGAATCACAGCTATGAGAGTTGTGACAAAAACCTCTTCTGAGATCCCCCAAAATGTGAAGCATTTTGCCACTCTTGGAGCTTGCTGGTAAGTGCTACTGCTCCCTGGAAGGGGGTCCCACCAACTTCTCCATATCCCCTACAGAGAATCCCCAGCCTGGCAGGGTGGGGCATAAAAACCTGTGACCCCATAAAACTCACCTTATTAAACATAACCACCAGATCAGAAAATACCTTTTTAATGGCCCAGAGAGGACTAAAACTAGGAATAAGAATATACAACCCATCGGGGCCGGACCCAGGAGACCTCATACTCACAGATTCCAGTAACCCAACCCCCAGAGAAAACCCTGATAAAAAATATCAGTAAAGCCACCCAGATGCTAAAAGCCAAAGCTAGAACAGACCCCAGCAGTGTTCTTTTAAACCAGGTTCAAAATTTCCACCAACTCCTAAATGAATCTCGACCCAACATTGCTGCCTCCTTCAAGCTATGCACTTCCTCCAGTCTAACCATCTTCCCTGTACCTGTCCCATGGAAAGTAACCCCCCTAACCCATGACAGCTCTGTGGCAGGAACCAGGCCCCTCCCAGTCCACATAACTGAACCCCCATGAAAACTGGCTAACTGTAAAAACTTAACTACCAGGTCTCCTTCAACCATCCTCCCTCTTGGAAGGGCCAACTGTGACACCACCCACCCACTCAAGGAGCCTGACTGATGCACCACAATCTCCACCATCTGGGTCTGTGGCACCAATGCTTACTGGTGCCTACCCCAGGATGGCCAGGGCATCTGCTACCTGAATTGGCCAGTACCATCATTCTTGGTGTATGGAGATGAATTGCCTGTAGAGCTCTCCTGAGCCAAATAAGCAATACAGGCAATCCCAATACTCTTAGGATTAGGAGTAGTCAGGAGTGCAGCAGTAGTGGGGGCTTCACTCACAGTTGGTCAGGAGGGCTGACAAATAGTAGCACAGGAAACATCAAATGACCTCGAAAAAATATCGGGGGCTCTCAACGGGTTGCAAGACCAGATAGACTCGTTGGTGAAAGTTGTTTTACAAAACAGGCAAGGATTAGACTTGCTCACCGCAAGTTCAGGGGGGATCTGTCAGGCCCTGGGGGAAGAAGGCTGTTCCTATGCAAATTCCTCAGAAATAGTTAGGGACAAAGTAGCCCTAGTGAAGGAACCAACCAAAGGTCGTTTAAACCATGTATACCAGGCATCTGCCAATGGAAACTACTTCCAGTATTTCCTCTCATGGATTGTGCCATTTATGCCACTAATAGCCTCAGTCTTTTTCATCTTAACTTTTGGGGCATTCATGCATTCTATGGTACCTAACACAATACATCACTTCCCCCTTAAATGCCTTAAAACAACAAGTAATGCCTTGTGTTAAATATTAGCCATTGGGGACTATAGAAAAATCCCCAAGATAGCAAATGATGCCTCATAAAGAATTATAAGTGCATCATTAACGGAGAATGATTAGGGAAGATCCAGGACCCTAATGCCCCCCCCTGGACAGAAACCCACAGCTTTGGGAAAATAAACTACCCTCGGTCTCTGGTCCCTTTCTCCCCTAGTTCCTCCCCTTTTCTCCATGGAACCCATGTAAGGAAGCTAAGCACTCCAGACTGCCCCTTTGAATTGAAATTTACAACTCTAAACAGATAATGACTCCTTTCATTCCTAATGGCCTTCTGGTTTTACAAAGATAAGCTCCTTTTGCTTTTGTTACCCTACCTGCCCGCTTGCTCAGGAATTTGCCCACTTAGTGTACCTATATAAACTTTTGAAAATTGGAAGACAGTGCTCAGATTTTTTGGAGACTTGACTCTCCTCTGGGCCCATGTGTAATAAAACTTTGTTCAGCCGTACTCCCAAGAGTACCGCTTGGGTTTCTTTCTGCTGGCCGCAAGAGAGGACCATCCCTTATAAGGGGTTCCAAAGCTCAGAACTTCAATGGGTCTTGCAACTTGTGGGGAATGACCTCAACAAACATTAATTGAATACATCCAGTGGGAAGTGGCCAGCCCTACACAAGAAAGACATAGTGTCTCGAGGGGTCTTTGTTCTATTCTATTTATGGTATAGTGAACAGGAACATAAAGAATTTTAGCTTTTAGTTTTACAGGGGATACAAACAGGATGTGTAAATATCATGTTTGGTGGCTTGCTCCTTTTAAACATTTGTTTTTGGGTAATAGATGATGGGGTTGCCTGCACAGTAGTGTTATAACATTCCAAAGAACAAATGAGAAGTTAATTATTCACAATTAGGCTAAAACAACAATGACTATTGATTAGAAAGCTTAAGAATTCACAATTCTTAATAATAATTTTCTTACAGTTCATCAAATAGATTACTTCAAAAATATAATATTTTTCTTTTTGGGATTCACTAAATTCAAACTCACATTCCATCCTCTGAAGCCCATAAAGACATGTTCTTTCCATATGCAAAATGCATTCATCACATCATAATATTTCAAAAGCTTTAAATCATTTCTGGAGCAATGCTAAATATAAAATCATATACAAATCAGTTATAAGCATGCACTTTGTCTTAGGTCAAAATTCCCCTCTGCCTGTAGACCTGTGAAACTTAGAAAACAAGTTATGTGCTTCCAATACACAAAGAAGGGGTGTACATAGGATAAGCATTTGCATTACCATAAGGAGAAATAGGAAGGAAAACAGGCATCAAAGATCCCAAATTGTTCCAAATACCTGCATGGCATACTCCATTATATTTCAATGTCTGAGCATCAGCCCTAGAATGATTTCTTCATCTTCTTGGGGTCTCATGGGGTCCACCCCTTCCACTGGGCTTTCCCAAAGGCTATTCTATCAGTTCCACCCTCATCAACCATCTGGGTGGCAGCCAATGTTATTTGAGGTCAACCTCTAATAATATTGGATAGATTGTCACACTTTCTCCAAACTCTGGGAGATATTTTCAACTCTCTTAGCACAGTGTGGTAGTGACAACTTTCTCCTTAATTTCTGCCATACAGACCCAATACCCTCAGAATAGTGGAGTGGTAACCTAACTTTCTTTAATATTTTTAATATTTTTTAATATTTCATCTTCCCTGTAGCCTGGGGCAGCCAACTCTCCTTGATCAAGGGCTGGAAAATCTACCGTCTTCAAATGCCAGAAGCAACTCACCCTTTCCACACACATGGGTGGCATCCTTCTCCTGACCCAAAATGATGTCCCAAACCCAAATATCAACTTCCATGACTTTCTTCTTGACATCATTTTTCCTTCAATCACACCCCTCCCTCTTTCTCTTGTATAGGTTGATAGTGGTTTCATTCATACAATCTTGCAAATAGCTTGTAAATTTTGCTTATAGTTCACATGGTTCCAGGCTATCAAAAAGTAAGACTTTCCACAAGTCCTTCCTAGATAACTTCACTTCTGGTCATCACTTGAACTGAAATGACTCCCTGTTTCCAAGTTCAGTTAAACCCTCACATGAGGTACTATCTTCTGGAGTCTTTTTTTCCAAAAGCTTGGCATTTCCCCAAACAATCTCTAATTTGTTTTTGCCCAGAAGTATAGTTCTTCAGTTATCTCTTTCCTCTTGCATTTTGCTGCAAGCTTCAAGGTGAAGCCATATTTTTCCACAGTGGATTGGGAAATCGCTTCAGCTAGATTTCAAATTCTGAAAATTCATCATTTTCAAATTCTGCCTTCCATCTAACATCAGGGGTCAATTTTTCCAAGTTCTCTGCCACTTTAAAGCAAGGATCACTTTCTTTCCAACCATCATTTCTGTCCAAGGTCTCACTGGATATAATTTAAGGGTCCATTTTCCTGCCAAAACTTTCTTCAAAGCAATCTAGTCTTTTTCTATCAGATATCTCACAATGCCTCCAAAATCTATCCCTTACCCATTTATAAAGCTGATCCAACATTTTTGAAAACTACAAACAGCACAAACCCACTTTCTCATTGCCAATTTCTGTTTTAGTTTGCCAAAAGTCTGCTTATGAATGGTACCAGAAATATGCTGGCTTTTATAAAGGGGATTTATTTGGGGCTAATGCTTACAGTTTCAATGCTGTGAAATGTCCAAATCTAGGCACCATCAGAGATGGTGACTTTCTCACCAAAGTCAGCAACTGTTGATCCCAGTATTCTGCCATGTGGCAATCAGGCATATGGCAAGGCTCATCTCCTCAGCCTTGAAGTTCTCTGTCGTCCCGGCCCCTTGGCGCCCTTGAAATCCTTGAGATAAAAAATGGCAGAGCTCCCATTTTCTGTGTTGCTCTCTGTGTTTCTGTTAATATCAGCTCCAGTAAAAGGTCATATACTAAACCTGAGTCATGCCTCACTGATGTAGTCCTATCAAAATGCTCTCACACTGACAGGAATGGATTAATTACCTTTGCAGCAACATGAGGGGTTTGTTAATCACACATTTCTTTCCTACATGAACAAATTCTGCAATTTATATGCCAAGGTCAAAAGTTTGACTTTCTAAATTTAAGCACTTTTAAAGGCAAAATTTAAGAAAAAAATCCATTGTCATTTCTTCACAATATATGTTGTTTATGTAGTCTGAAGTAGAATTCATCTATGTGTTTTTAACAGGAAGTTATTGACTTATTTTTCATAATCCTTGCTTAGAAAAATTAAGACAATTTTATAATTGTGGTTATAAAGTTAAATATTTAATATAAATTGTAATATTTTGTGTCTCAAAATATTTCTGCCATAATAAAAAAGTGTCTTTAAATTTTCATATACACTATTTTTTCAATATAGTTTTCTATTATATTTAATATTGTAGAATATTGAATGCTTCAGAAATTGAGAATTAATGCTACAGATATTTTTTGTTCCAATTAAGCTCAGCAATTCTTATTTAAATCTTTCTGGGGAAAAATAAAGTCTTGGCAGAATATAATAATAGTTATATTTGTTTAAAGAAACCATTATGCATAATTTCAATTATTTATACTAAACATTTCATCTGAGCCAAGAAATCATGAAAAATTTCTAACAGGTTAAAAAATATGAGGAATGAGAAGTGGTGTTTGGAAATTAAAAAGTTTTTGGCATTTTATTTTCTAAACATATTTTCTGTTTTAATTTTCTACATGTATGTGTGAAGTTTAAAAAAGATAGTTTTTAAGTAGCAGAAAACATCTACATAATCATCAATTTCCCTACATTCAAAAAAATCAAATTATTTTTGTAATTAATCATGAACTTGCAATGATTTAATCTCTTATGATGTACTGAAATGCAATTAGAAAGCTAAAAATTGATAAATAGAACAGTACATGGTAGCTTATATCAAATTAAATGAAATTTAATCATATAATGAAGTTTTAAGGGGAAAGCGAATTGCATTTGTATGCAAATGTGTTTCTTGACTTCACATTTAGTCACTACCAACTCTGTTTCACTTATATTGTTTAGGCCAAATTTAATTTTTATTGAGGTATACATTTGAGGATGTAGAATGTTATTAATTTTTATATGATTATGTTTTTGATTTATAGGTGTATTGACATATTCATTCCTTTATTAGAAACTATTTATTTATTGTCTGAATAATTGTGTATCTATCTTTCATTCAAGGCCTGCTAGTTACCAACAGTTATCAAAATTTACATTCAATGAATTATACACTTGTTCTATCTTCATGGAACTTAGGTTTTAAACAGTACAAAAAGAAACATAAAAGCTCAGATAATACAATGCAGAAGAAGGCCCAATTTGATGTGGGGATGGACTATTAGCTTTCACTGAATTGTGAAATCAAAAAGTCTTCTGAAGGATCAACAACAGTTTCATGAAGGTGAAATTTAAAATTTCATCTCTTTTTTACAAAGCTGAGGGTGAATATTCCATAAATATCAAAAATGCATGTGATGTTTTTATCAGTGCTTCTAATAATTTAAAATCTGTATTTAAAATACATCTAATATAATTTATCTGCAAACAAACTGAACTATTTCCCAAGTGTTGATGATCACTAGAATTCTAGATTTTTTATCCTAACCTGTGTATATTTGTTTCATTTGTGACCAGAAAGGTCCAAGTGGAGAAAAGATAAGAAAATCTACAATCTCACCACGTAAACGAGCTTTTCCTCATAGTGCTTTCTGATATCCTTATGGTACACTTTCCTCTCTTTGAGTTTTCTTTATGTTTTTTATTTTTATTTTTATTTTTTGTCATCTGTTGGGTCATCTTGTTGGCAAATAATGTCATTCTCTTTGCCAATGGGACTGAGAAATAGCTGAGCACACATGCATTACTTCTTGCTAAATTTGTTCCTCTTAGACATATTCTGCCCATCAGATACTGTTCGCAAGATGCTTGTGAACCTCTTGACAGAGAAGCAAAGCATTTCTTTTGTTGGGTGTGCTTTATTGCCTGGTGGCCCTATCAGGGGCCAAGGTCTTCCTTCTCACCATTATGGTTAATGACCGATATCTGGTCATATACTTACCATTTCATTACACCCTCAAAATGACCAAAGAACGCTGTGTCCAGCTCATGACTGGAATCTGGGCTGCAGGTTTTCTTCATTCCTCTCTGACTATGGTGGTCACATCCCACTGGTCTTTCTGTAAGTGCAATTAAGCTAACCAGAATTATTGTTAGATCCCACCAGTGTTGGCACTCTTCTGTTCTTCCACTTATGTAACATAGATGCTTGCTTTAGTGGCAGGAAGTATCTTGGGGATCAGTACCTTTCTGATAATCTGTATTTCTATCTTTGTCGTATCCACAATCCTTAAGACCTAATCAGTTAAGAGGAAGCACAAAGTCTTCTCCACATGTATTTCCCATCCCCTTTTGGTCTCTGTTCTATGACCCAGCAACATTTACCTACATCCAACCCTTCTCCAGACAACACTCTCCAGCCAAAGACTAGCTCATCCCAATGTTATATGCCATCATCACTCCAGTGTTAAACCCCATTAGCAAAGCTTGAGAAACACAGAGGTTAAAGGAATGCCCCAAAAAAGTTTTCAGTCATAAAATATGTTTACAGCAAACTTAAAATTGACAGAGAACTTATTTAGCACTCAACTTAGAATAACTTTGTAGGAAGAATTCATAGAAAGAATGTCTATATCTAGATATCTATATATAACCCATACTCATGAATATATAGAAACATGTGCCTATGCACACACATATACATATACTTAGGTATTTAGTGTTATGTCTAAGCATATATCCATATCTATCTCTATGTATTGGGTGAATTTGTAAAAAATCATCCAAAATAACATTCTTTAGAGAAAATCAGAGAGTATCTGTAACTAGTATGTTCTGTCTTAAGTAAATATTAGATCTGTGTTTATATCCATATCCATAGACATATACATAATTGTATCTATAACTATATCAATATATATATCATATATATCATTTATATTTTTATATTATTTAAATTGGTATCTGCTTACATCTCTTTCTATGTCCATATAAAACTGTCTGCAGATATTCCTTTTACTTTCTTTACCTTAATTGCCTACCTGCTGCTCCTCATATACCTCCTTAACATTATAATTTCACTTTACCTCTTCTTCATCTTTGGTTTCCAATTAATCCATATTTGTCCACATTTCTCCTTTTCTTGCGACTACATTCATTCTTATTTCTATATGTCACTCCAAGTACAGCATTCATAAGTATATCATTGATTACAGATATCTAATTCATTTTAGTATATTACTATTGTTTTGATGTCAACATTATGTCTTCTCATTCTGTCACCTCTAGAAATAGAATGTTTTCTAGACCACTGCTTATGTTATACACAATTTTAAATCAACAGTAATGCATAATAGTCTCCATAATACATCTGTGCTCTATTCATAAATTTTACTTCCTAAAAAATTGTCCCAGGCCAGTGATTTCATTTATTTCTGCTCTAATATAAAAAGCTATATGTACCTAACCTGCATTTCCTAGCTAGCTTTCAATACCTTTTCCTCTTCCTATTAACCACCTTCTGTCCTATTTTTATGTCCAAATGCAGTGATCCCACCACTAGAGATGTGTCTAATAACACTCAAAAACCCACTCCTCTTTCTTCATCTGGGCTATTATTGATCTTTTATACATCTTCCAATACTTTTCAAAGATGCTTTCATATGTAGCTTTGCCTGAAAATCTAGACACTATAAGCACTTTGAGATGTCAAAATACGGCACCAAGTACCTTTTCCAAAATTCATAATAGTCGCAAGGTGCTTCTTCTATAACTTTCCAGAGATATTCATAAATGTTTTTACTCAAATATGTGTTACTTTAGATTTAGACAAAGTGAAAAAATCTATATATATATTTGAAGAAGGAAATGAATTAATAATTATAAATATTTGGTATTTGTTTTATGTCTTCATTTTATTCACTATAGCCCATTTCA